>JAKSYS010000153.1:0-104107 GCA_022925895.1 Fragilaria crotonensis
GTACTGTAGTAATTGACAATTGACCTATGCATACTGAGCACCCTCCGATGTTCGATATAAAAATGTCGACCGGTAGGTTATCATAATTGTACGCAATAGTTGTATGTTGTATGCAGAGGCATAGCTGGTGTTATATACTCGGAGTACATACCTTGCATTCCAAGTTGTATCGTACGCTGCATATATTGCATGTTCATGTGTCATCCATCGCTTCAGTATTCCTGGTGGTACCAGGGTACCGTACTCGGAGTACCAGATGCAAGAGGCACCGCGATTTTGTTACAATGGAGATCAATCGAACCCGAGGCGTCATTATCAGCCTTACCTCTGAAAAGCAATATCAAAAGCAAATATAATGCAAATGGATTAGTGTACTTTATTTGTAAAAATTCATATTAGAATGGATAGTCAAACGATGGCAGTCGTCCATTTATGTGAATGGGCGTTATGCAAACAACAGGAAGGAAACCTATAGCTCAAGGTGGAATCCGTTCTCGTCTTCTCGAATTTTGCAGTCCCATGGCAGCCTTTGTCGCGACGATGATTCAGAATCACGTTCTTCAGAAAGGGATAAAGAACGTTCGTACGCGCTTGGATGGCGATTCCAGGCTTTCTTCGACGTCCTCGTCGTCCAAGTCAAACACTGGCGAGGCTCGTTTGAGCGTCCACATATCCTCAAGTTCCAGTGACGTAGAATTCGATCGGAAGATGGATCGAGGCAAACCTGTTGCGATTTGAGCTTGATGTGGTTGGACCTCTCTCGTGGGGGACGGTACCAACGGCGCTGACGCCGATCTTAGAAGTGGCTTCAGAGGCTGCGTGGAAGACTTGACATTCAGAGCGTTCGAGGAGCGGAGCACGAGAGTAATCGCAGTCATGATGGCAGATGAGATTGATGAAGTAATTTGAAGGAACAAATTGTGAGAAACAGATAGGCTGAACGAATCCGAATCGTGCTCAGAAATATAATCACAAAGCCCTTCACCGCTTTCCAAGACCGACTGAATCATAATTGGCGATCTAGGTGCACAAACTTTTTAAATTCAATTGTATCAGATAAAATATCTTCAGATCTGTAGTTCTGAATATTTCCGTTGACGGTTATTTGCGGTTTTAAATGTCCGCGCCAAATGAATAGAGAAACAACTGCCATCGGCGAGAAACGATGATACGACGATTTGAGAAACGCCACGGTCGCCTGTTGCGTCAATAAACGGAGATCTGACGATCATAAGAATGAATGCCATGAAGGGTCCATGATGCTGTTTCATGACCTGTTCCTCCTAGGTACCAGATGGAATGCCTTACCTGGAGAAGCTTCCCGACGTCTTCTTCGACGGAGTATTGCTCGATAAACTTAAAAGGGCGCCGTTGCGATTTGCGCTTGATAAATTTCTCTTCATCGTTGCAATGGTTGTTGTTTTCGCCATGATGTGGAACGAACGTCGACATGGTGTTTTCCTTCGCCTGCAGTCCTTTTCGATGAGTGTGCAGGTTGTTCCGTACTCGGAGTACATTTTGTGTCATGTGGGAGGATGTGTCACTTCAGCAGGCACCGACTACCGGTAGGCTTCCAGTAGTCACGCTCCGTAGATTCGCACCTACACGTTCTATGATATGGGGTTAGGTATGACTCGAGAAAACTGCCGTTTTCTATCGGCACAACCCTGCAACCAACGACAATCTCTTCGTCGGCAGACTCCCGTTTGGCAGGTGTCACGTGTGTGATTGGCCACCCCATTCTCAACTCCGACCCTACTGCACTCGTACGGTACAGTACTACCAGTTGCGTTTCGCCAGGTTTCAGGAGACCAGCGTCCGGAGTCCGGAGTCCAGAGTCCAGTGTGTCCAGTGCCCAATGTTTTTATGTGCGAGTATGGATACTCCCAGTACTAATAGTACTACCGAAGTACTACTGCCGACTTCCCACGTCAGACGTCAGAGTACTTCATGGTACAGTTCGGAATGTCCCAGTCCCGCGTTTCAAGGATGAGCCAGTCAAACAATGCAAGACCGACCTGCTCTGATTTGAGTCTCGGAGTTGCATGCCGGGAGGGCAAGGAGTGCCAACTTAAAAACCGGAGGACGCTACATATGCCACCACGAACTACCTGGCACCGGTTTATGTATCCCTGGTAGCACAAAGAACCTACCGGTAGTACCAGTGTATAGATATAGACCACCTCCTTGTCCTATCATTCACTTTTATGAGGTGAGCTAGGCGTCTCACAGAATCGGTCGTACCAACAACTGTATAGCCACCGACATTACCTTTGCATGTCTCATGATTCGGGATTGTTTGAATTTCAAATTGCATTGACTCCTTCTCAATTCTCATATTATGTTTTCTCACGACCGACGCCGAAATTGTCAACAAAAATTTCGCCGCACTCATAGCATTCCGAGTAGGAGACTTGGATGGCTGCCAACCTTTAAGGTAGCATCGTGATGCGTGAACGATGGTAAACTAATAGTTAACTTTCTACCCAGTCGTGCTTAATCCATGCCTTGGATCCGACACTACTGAGCAATACCTTCAGGCCCGTTTGAAATCATCGGATTCTTCACCCAGATCCTCCAGGAGTACCCACTTGAAAAATTTCGTCGGAGCTTCAATGCTCGCGTGGTTGCGTGTGATAGGGTTGTGGATACTGGCACGAACTTCCGATTCAAACACAGCAATCAACCGAGAAGCTGATGAGCTATCGGTGTTAACAGGGCCCGGGCGACCACCGCGAAGAGTTGACGAAGTGAAGTCTTCCTTTGTCTCCTTGGCAAAGACACCGCGATTCCTCATTTCGGCTCGAAAGGCGTCGCGGACGGAACGTAAGCAAGTCGACACAAGTACATGCGGAAAATAGCATTCAACTTGGTTGCTGCGCTTGTAAGCTCGCGACTTCGTAATCGCTCCAACGTTTCAAAAAGCTGAATGACGCAGGAATACCTTAGTCTTGCCCAATTGAATGCCCACCTTGGTGAAGTCGACAGCTCCACGGCGGAAATTACCATTGTATGCCTTGGTCGGAGGGGTTGGCGGAGTTTGCGTTGACGGTTCGGGTTTGGTCCATGGTTGATACCTAGATTTGACGGAACCTGCCGTTGACGAGGGTGGACAGTTGCTTGTATCCGGTGATGAGAGAGACTGGCTGCTAGAAGTTTTGGACCAAGTTGGTGGCGAGGAGGAATAACCAGAGTAACTCTTGGCCTTGGCGGCAGGCGGTTCGTGTTTCTTCGACGAAACGTCACTGGTGTCAACCAACCCGTTCTCTTTATTTTCTTCTGCTTCGAATGCCTGGACCTTTCGATAGATCACTTTCAGCAATTCCTTGCACATTTCCTTGTAGTTAACAGCGTCGGGTTGGGCTGTATTTTGAGAAGATGTAGCATGAGAAGGGGGTGGAATGAGCCACGGAACGCCCCACCTCGTGGTGGCTGCCATTTTGTGTGGAGCTGGTGCAGCCCAGGTGGGTCGCGACGAAGCCCCGTTCTCCAAAGCAGCAGGCGTCTTCTTCATATCTTTGGTCGCGACGCAACGATATCTCTTGCAAAACTCCGCATGTGGATAGTGCTGAGGAAACCAGCGCGACTGACTCGGACCGCCTCCAGAATGCCGCCGCATCTCAATTGTTCGGCGACTATCACAGGATCAAAGTCATCTGCCACTAAATGATCATTTGGTTTGAGACAACGTACGTAGTGAGGTGCAGTTTTGTCAATCTTGAAACGCAGCTCGCGTAGCTGACGTCGAAATTGTCCTCCCACAGTTGCTTTATGGCTGAAGATTCCGAGCGTCGGAGTTTGTACGGTGTGTTGATGTCCGAAGCAGAGTCATTGCTTGGTGGGAGCGCTTCACCGGACAGGACTTCGGACAGGAAGCAGACAAATGGATTGGTCGAGTTCGCTAACAGTACAGTCGATTCATTGTGCATCTCGTCGCGATTTTTTCTCAACAAAGCCATCTGTTGTATATTCAACAAATCCGGCATAGTGATGGACTTCAAATTGAAACACCGCCACTTGCTTGCGATTGGCACGGAACCGTGAGTGACCAGTGCACTTTGAATAAACATCCGACGCAAAAGAGCGATCTGTGGTCCCAGGAGCCCGACATTGGTCGTCCAAAATGTTGAGAATTCCAGATCCTCGTTTGTCAATCAAATCCAGAACATCTTGATTTTCTGGAAATTCGATGAAGGACCATTCGATCCCTTCTCTTTCATACTCTGCTTGCTCATTCTTCAATACGAAAGCATTAAACTGCTGTTGGAGTGCTTCATTGCAATAGTTGATGCACAATTGCTCGAACGAGTTAGTAGTAAATGACTCGAAGCCAAAGATGTCCAAGACACCGATCGTTGCAACCGGCATATTGAGCAAATCCTCCTCGTCTTCCTCATCAGGATGATATGCAATCGAGTCATTTATTCGCATGACGAGGTATTGAAACATAGCACCGTATGTAGCCTTGATGAGGGCCTCTAAACACTTTTCAGCCTTTCGCTTATCCAAACTTCGTTTCACATACCCATCCCGACCGGCTTGAATAGAGAAAGTGCAAAGCGCCTCATTCAAGGCCACTGATGTTATTCCAAGCAGTTGGCACGCCGGCTCCAGATGAGTGGCTGGTCATCCATTCCGATTCATCATTGTCGTGTTCAATGAACACAATGTTCGACGCATGCAACAGCGCTGCCGTGACGGAAAAGATATTCTTTTGCTCTCTAGGTGCAAAATTCATGGTATTCATGGCAACTCGAAGAGCCTTGTAAGTATCTGCATCGGCAACACCGTCGCGCCGATCTTGCGTTCCGGAATGCATCATGAAGAAATCTTCAGGTGTTGCCGAGCTTGCCAAAAAATAATGTCTTAGCTCCTTTGGATCCATGCCTCTGAGCAATTCAAAGAATACATGATAATTGCGCTCTCCGGGAGATTGGGTGACGAGTCGAACCTTTTCCAATAGATACGTGTCAATGGTGGCGCCAACCAGCCGTCCAGTCTGGGTGAATTGAATCTCAATGAATTTTCCGAAGCGACTGGAATTGTCGTTGCGGATGGTGCGGGCATTGCCAAAGCTTTCCAATATAGGATTTGATTGCAATACTTTTGATTCAATTGAATTGCTTGAGAATTGAATTGAATCGTTGCGATTCATTGCGGCCGCGGAAGGAGGGGGCGACGCCCAATTCTTGACCTTGGCGTCTTCCGCACGCTTCTCCTCAACTTTCAAATAGGCACGTTTGACGGGCACGTGAGGAGCGGATGCTCGTTGACTAAGCGCAGCCAAATACTTCATAACAAATTTGGTGGTGACTGTCTTGCCTGCTCCACTTTCTCCACTAACGAGAATGGCTTGGTTGGCTTCGACTGAAGTCGGATCTTCCAAGGATGCTTCAATTTTCGCATCATGTTGCGAAAAGATGCATCGGCGATTTGATACACATGCGGTGGAAGGTCCGCCTTGAGTTTTCTCCGCCTTGTCCCAGTATCGCTTCATGCTTGATTCTCCGTAGAGTCTGGGAATACTCTTGAAAGGATTTAGGGCGAGCAGTACTGGACCAGTGGCTGTGTAGATTAAATCTTCCTTGTAGCGATGCAAGAGACAATGAACAACTGCAGGTTCGTGCAAGTGCGTGAGGGTAATTAAATCGTTGGGAGGGATGATCGTTCCCTCGGCATTTTTGGCGTAGTCATTGCCCAAAACAACGTGTCCGTCCTGCAGAGCGGTTGGTGAAAGGGCAATCGTTTCACCATCATCGTCAAGTTTGACAGAGATTGCTGAAGAACTCTGATTCACCATGAGCCCACCAGTCCATCCCCACTGCTGCGTCCGCCCCATGCTTGCTCCCGTGGCGGAACTTGCTCCTCCTGCAACCGAGCCCACGTCGCTGTTGCTGTCGGCATCGCTGAAATACGACCCTGCTTTCCTCAAGGTCAATTTCGACGTAGATCCATACTTCGGCACCTTGGGATTGCGAATGGCTTCCACGACATGTAGCTGGACCCATACACGGGTGGTGCCTTGCACGCCGCCACCCATCTGGCTGCTGCTCATGGTCGCGATCTACCAGAGAAAGGAAGTATGACAACCAGGTTTTGCGATATTCGTCTTATCTGCAACAGTACTGAATCTGTGTATTACTACGGAGTTCAAAGTTCAAACTCTACTGGTACACTGGTACTATGAATAAGTGCGCAAACGATAGATATATGATATATCTTATCCTTATATCGCATATATATATATATATAGGTTATACTTGCACGATACGTACACAATCCGCATGACTGAGCGCCGTTCATCCAAAGACGTGGGGGTATGGGGTATGTGGTATGTATAATGTATACTCTTCACAGATCAGCCTTCGTACTCCGCGTATTACGTATTACGTAGTTCATGAGCCCGAATACTGAATACCCCTACTACTAGACTGCCGTTGTCCTGCTACTGGAGTATTGGAACTTCTAACATTCACACAAAGTATCATATGCATACTCGTCGTACTAGTACCTGGTACTCGAGTACCTGGTATTTGGCGTAATCCTCAGACCCCAATGCTTTCCCGGCACGCAGTTTTCCAGTATCCTGTACTGTAGATGTTAGTATGTCGGTATGCTTTGACGAATTGCATCCCGAGTACCAGATATCATACTACTTGTACTACGTATATATGTTTATGGGATATGGGCAGTCCCGCCGTCCCGCCTGACTGTCCAAACGAGTATTGTCGTTGAATCCGTTGCAGACGAGGCTGTTATGATCGATCATACGGACGGTGCACTTTTTCTGTTGATAGTAAGAGTAGACAACTCGCTGCTTGCTCGCTTTTACGGTACAACAGTACCAAAGCTGTACGGAAATCGTTGTCTGGGATATCGGACCCAGATAGAAGGTGGAAAAACACGGCTCGAGTTCATTAAAGAATATATGATACAGATTTGCACACTAATACTGAAACGTTCGATTCGCGGTTTCGTGCGTCCTGGTGCCGTTCAAAAAATGAGCGCGTGCGGCTACTATACTCTATACTGTCCTCTGTACTCGGACTACTCGAGTACTTGCATACTTGGTACAAGTACGCTATACGTTGTAGGTGTACACCACTCCGTACTCGACGCTCAAGTTGTCATACTCGCCGTGTCCATGCAAGTTTCGACGTTTCCAAGAACACTTGATGTGTCTTGCTTGTTGGTCTCAATCACAATTATGCACCGCTGTTCTCATTTGAAATGTCACCATGGTTGCTACTTCCAAAGTTGTATTTGATTGTTGTGGTGCACAGTTCGACAATCTACAATATACTTCCTATCCCACGTCCATGCAACTGAGTCAGAAGACCACCATGAAGTGGCTGCAAGCAAATCCAGTTTGCAATCTAAGTGACATTGAGTTCCAAACAACTGAGCGTGGTAAAGCAAGTGCAACAAGCAAGTGAATTGGTGAATTGAGTACAGGCAGTGCTGGTGGAAGGAACTGGTGAGAGCTGTTCCATAGCTACCGTGCAAGTGATCATGCAAGTGATCATGTGTCTCACAGGATCATGTGAAGTGTGTGTTTCTAACTCGAGCAAATGTGCGAATGTGACGAGAGATAGATAGACAAAATAGTGAAACTAGTAGGTACACCAAAGAAGAAGGAAGCAAGGAATGTGTGCTGCTGCTGACAAGATGTTATTGTTGTGCTTTTCATTGTGCAAGGAGGCCACACTATTGCCTTTGTCTCTTCTCATCAACAAATACAAAAGACAAAAAGAAATTGCCGATTTATGGAATAGTCCTGACTTCAATCCTGTTGCCCCTGTGTCAGATTGCCATATTGATTTCCATACTTACTATTCATTCATATGAATAAGTGGCAGCTCTTCCTCCAACAAGCAAGAACGCCACAACAGCATATCAAGGACATCTTCACCTCTATGATGTGCTTGGACCTGCTGCAAATCATCACATGGTGCTGGGAACAGAGCAGCAGGCAAGGTGAAGAAAGGGGGATCAACAATTCTGTTGAGGAAGCAAGAGAAAGAAGAGCAGCAAGAGGCAACCATGTCTCCAGAGGTGTATGATGATGACAATGATTCAGAGTCAGAGAAACAATGGATCTCTTGAAAGATGACCAGCTTGTGTTCATCAAACACAAGCGGTGTTTCTGAATGGTCGACCGTCATATGGCTGCTCTTGATTTCTGGAGGTTACCGAAAACCACTAACTACTCAACTAGTCACTGCAATCACTCACTTATTGCACAGGTACATCTGATGCATCCTATGCTGTAAGTACTGCAACAAGCACCAGTAGTGCCGACAGTCATTGTTGCAAATGCTGCCATCAAGATAATTCTCAGGACAATGACGAATCCGTGTTGCATCCTCCTGCACCACAGCAGTTGATGCAGGAATTGTCAGAGTGCCAATGCCAGTTGGTTGACGATTGTCCCGACAATCAACATCATATGAGTTGGCTTAAAGGAAGTGTGGAACTTGGAGAATTCTTGAGTCTCTATCCTTGCTCCTGGTTTGCCTTTAAACACAATCAATGGCTTTGCTCAAGAAAAGCATACTTCTTGACACAGTCACAGTAACAGACACCATGACTTGACGTGTAGACAAAGATGAGGTACGCCCATTGATGGTTCTCTCACCTGCAGCACTGATGGTTCGCCCAGAGGACATGACACAGAAGATTGGTGTCTGGGACATGATGGGTTGCTCAAGTCCTCCTTCAGCTTCCTCCATCATTGCACCTGTGACAGTTGCATGTCAAAATGACGGCAACATGAACTCAAAGTCTCACCTGATAACTGCCACTCATCAATTCAAGCCAAAATATGAACCTTTTCTCAATTTGTGAAGTATCTTTGGCAAGGCATTCTTGGAAGAGTGGTGCAAGTAGATTGATGTGGTGGGTGTCAGAAGAATGATTGTGTCAGAATAGGGGCTTTTGGTGTGCCAAGAATTATGATTTGGTGCACCAACATTTTGGTATGTGCATTGTCCCATTTTCTCGGTTTGTTGTGCTCTGCGGATTCATTCGATGTACGTTTGGAGGGTGTGAGATTCATCGCTGGTTGCACCAAGCTAACGATCTTAAAGTCTAGTACATTGCATGCGTAGATCCTCATATAGATATATGTTACATATAAGGGGAAATTGCTATCGTACCTGTTATCTATTCCAAAATTGAAAACACCTGTTATCGGCTATAATATACCCCTCAAATGACAATAATAGCATGCTAACTTTTACTATATCAAAAACACCTATTATCTTTTGCCATTTTTCAATAGCACCATTTATGTTTTACACAACTTGCAATATCACCTATTACAATTTGCAATAACACCTGTTTCGATTATGCCAATTTCAACTCCACGCAAATTATCGTACCCCATAACGTAGAATGCCAACACATTGACACACTTTCAAACGTAAGGATCTCACGCATTGCTTAGCATTATCATGTGCTTCTCACTGATGAAATAAGCTGTGTTATTCCATTGACAATGCTTTGTGTGATGGTGTGAGGAAGTATGTGGTCATCTTGTGTGCTCTTGGGTACATTCTGGTCGCATTGTCATATGCCTTCAGATTTCTCGGGCTTGAGATGGGTCAGTAACAAAAATCGCTCGTATACAGTGGTGTACAAATGTACAACAACGATCTTTTATGACACCAACACAACACAATCTCATCAGCCATTCATCATCATCAACAGCATCACCCTCTCCCTCCCCCTTCCCTTTTTGACAGTCCCTGACACTGATTTCTTGTCTCATTATGCCACCAAAGAAGAAGCCAAGAAGAGCAGCAGTTGAGAAGAGCTTTTTTCCAGGAGACCCAAGGTTCTCTATTCCTGTCTCGGCACATGCAGAAGATGTGCAGGCGCTGCAGGAGAATAAGTATTTGAGTACAAACCTGTTGGACTACTTGATCCAAAGAGGAGCTCCATCTCCCACACCACCGTTGCTTCCCACTCAGGATGAAGATATAGCCGCACCACCATTGTACATTGGTGGATTAGCAACAACTTTCTTCATTGAGAAGGCAAATGAACTGGTGCTCGAATCAACGTCGCGAAAGAGCCTTGAAATCATTTGAATGAGCCTGAAGAGCTACAAAGCCACCACCCTTGCCAGGGGATCAAAGCTTGTTGTGCCAATGGTTCATAAGTCACATTTCTTTGTCCTTGTGATTGAGTTGACTGGAAAGCATGGTTGTGAATTCTACAAGGGTATTGAGTGCTACGACTCGATGGATTTTGCAGTGCACCTACGACAAGGACACGAGGTGCAGCAAGTCATATTTGTGCATTTCTTGCTGAATTTCACAAATTCGCGCTTTACTTTGTCTGTGATGATAAGTTTAAGATAGGTCGCCCTCAAACTCAGGTCAAGCACTGCCCATGTCCGACTCAAGGTAATGTGATTGATTGTGGCCTCTTTACGATTGGTGTGGTTCTGCACATCATCGACAGTATTCAATCACCAATGAAACTTTCAAACAAGAACAATGACAAAACTACGTTCTGATTTGGCAACTCACCTTGCCGCTGTTGAAAACTTATCCAAGTATCCACTTCCTTGCAGTGTCATCAGAGGATGCTTTCCGCATTGCTCACCATGGACGACACCGATGATGGCAGCATTGTGGTTCTTGGAGAATCAAAAATGCAGAGGACTCAGCAAATGCCGAGTCCTCAACTACTGAAGTTGAGGTCATCATGGACGGAAAAGTATCAACAAATGATGTGTCTGCTAATGTTGCAGAGTCATCCGCAGCCTTCTCATGTAATGTCATTGAGGGTATAGTGGATGGTAATGTAGCAACTAAAGAGTCAGCAGCAAAGGATGCAACACAGTCGCCTGGCATGCTTAAGCTTCTCATGGAAATGATCTCACCGGCAAGCCGTGCCATGAAGAAGTGTGGAGGCAAGATATTGAGATTTGAGGAAGGAGAGGAGAAGAACGATAAGAACGATACTGAAAAGAAGAAGGTTGCTGGCGGTAGCGATATTGTACTAGTGCAAGCCAAGAAGACAGACTCCCAGGGCATGCCAAGTGAAGGTCAGGAACAACAAGGATGCCAACCACTACAAGCACCTAACAAAATGAACACCGACGCAAAAGAGCATGTTGAAGATGTTGTATTTTCCAAACTAGTGAAGGAACTCAAAATTGAGTCCTTCAAAAGCCTTGCTGATGTGACTCCAGTCATGGAGCAATACCAGAAGCAGTCGGGATGTCAGGTTGCGATTCGTCGAAGTGAAGTGGACAAGTTCCGGGTCTACAAATGCGCTGAGCACGTCAACTGTGTGTTCAAGGTTCATGTTGGGAGGAGACGAATAGATGGCAAGTATGTCATCAAGAAGCAATCTGTGTTGCGTCACACAACGGTCCGTCGTCCACTCAAAGCAAGTGATGGGCGACAGTGGAAACAGCGGCGCGCTGAAAAAGTTCAGGAATACATTGAAGAGGCTGCAAAAACGAAGGTTGGAATACCAACTGCCCGAGATGTGATGAAAACGGGATCTCTGAAGGAGATTCTGTGTCTTACTTTGCTGCCTACCGTGGCCTCCACAAAGACTCACTAATGTCAAAGCACAGAGCAAAAGAAGGCTACCAGCAAATGATTCCATACCTGCAACAGCTACTGAAAGGCAATGCGGCTTCAGTCATCGAGTGGGAGACAAATGAGGATCATGAATTACTACAGGCTATGGTGATTCCGGGATTTATGGATGGCATCCTTAAGTTTGTACGCCCCGTGATCTCACTCGATGCGGCGCATATGAAATGTGCTGACCATGTTGGCACTCTTTACATTGCTTCTGTATTGTCAGGAGCTAACGAGGTATATCCGATTGGCTTCCTGCTGTCTTCTGGAAATGAAGACCGAGAAACATGGACACACTTCCTGACAAAGCTGAAACAGGCTTGCCCTTCTTTGTGTGAAAGGGATGCGACAACTGAGCTGAATCCTTTCATCTTTATCTCAGATCGTGACAAGGGACTTCAACAAGCCCTGGATGATGTGTTCCCAGACAACACAAACGTGCTGTGTGTCAAGCACATTGAAGCCAATGTGAAGCAGAGGTTTGGTGCACAATGTGCGGCATATGTATTTCGGATTGCACGCACATTCTCTACTCGGCAGGAGAAGTTCTTCATTGATCAAGTACGGAAGCTAAGACCAGCCGCTGCAACCTACATAGAAAGCATTGATGGATTGTGGAAGAATACATCTTGGCTGGATGAGAACATGAGACTTCCGCCTCGGTATGGAATCATTACATCAAACACAAGCGAATCTGCCAATAGCATGTTCCTTGCACCTCGCAGCATGCCATGGCTCAAGCAATCGAGAAGATTATTGACATCATGACGAGTCGCATTTCAAGAAATAGAATGAAGTATGTTGACAAGAATCCAGATAATGTTGTTGCTGCTGTCTGGCAAAGGATTAGAGATGAAAGGGATGCTTCGGCCGGCTTTGATGTGTACGAGTTGGCAAGTGGAGGAGGGCAATATAAGGTAACACCTCAAACACAAGAAATGAGTTTGGGGGATCGTGCAACACACATGATTCGGGTAATCAAAAGGTGGTGTACTTGTGGCTTCTGGCAAGATATTGGTATTCCGTGCCGTCACTTCATGGCATGTTTTCGAAAATTGAGAGATAGAATGGAATTCACAAGTCTGTTGTCTGAATCACACGATGGCATACCAGACTTTTACAAGTACAAGGCACTGCAGCTTCTTTATGAACCGATCATTGTTCCAGTTGTGGTAGACACAATTGCTTATGACGGAAAAACAAAGCCTCCTCCACAAAGAATCAAGAGACAACCTGGTAGACCAAAAGTGAAAAGATACCGCAGACGGAGTGAACTCTCTGACCCATCAAAGTCGCCAATTGTGTGTTCCAAATGTAGAGAGCGTGGACACAATCGCCGAACATGTGGAATGAAACCAAATGTGGTCCTTACAGAGGTTGCTGACAACAAACAAGAAAAGTAGCTCTTAAAGTAGTTCAAGTTGCATGTATATGTGGTGTTGTGGCTGTTGCTCTTGATCATGAAGAACAGCTACTTCATGATGAGATTGTGTTGTGTTGGTGTCATAAAGATCGTCGTTGTACATTTGTACACCACTGTATACGAGCGATTTTTGTTACTGACCCATCTCAAGCCCGAAATCTGAAGGCATATGACAATGCGACCAGAATGTACCCAAGAGCACACAAGATGACCACATACTTCCTCACACCATCACACAAAGCATTGTCAATGGAATAACACAGCTTATTTCATCAGTGAGAAGCACATGATAATGCTAAGCAATGCGTGAGATCCTTACGTTTGAAAGTGTGTCAATGTGTTGGCATTCTACGTTATGGGGTACGATAATTTGCGTGGAGTTGAAATTGGCATAATCGAAACAGGTGTTATTGCAAATTGTAATAGGTGATATTGCAAGTTGTGTAAAACATAAATGGTGCTATTGAAAAAATGGCAAAAAGATAATAGGTGTTTTTGATATAGTAAAAGTTAGCATGCTATTATTGTCATTTGAGGGGGTATATTATAGCCGATAACAGGTGTTTTCAATTTTTGAATAGATAACAGGTACGATAGCAATTTCCTACATATAACGATGCTACGTACTTCGTACTGCTACTGTGCCATATCCATAATTGCTCTACTGTACTAGTATCATATGAAGAGCAGAGCGTAAGGCGTAAGTTGAGTAACGGTGGTAAGTACAAGTATGCAGTATGCATACTCGTACTGGCTTTTTTACATTTTTGCTCCGAGAGTGCTCAGTTGCACAATCATCCGAATGAGGGGACTGCGCATTCCTTGCATGGCGTGATTGTGTTCCGCCGCAACGTGCAGCACACATCTAACACAAGACATATGAAGCAGCTTCATTTGTTTTGATCCTATAATGTTCACAAATCGAAATCGAAGTCGTAGCGCAATGGTGCTTGTGTCAATAGTTATGGCCATAATTGTTCGGGGTGTCTCCGCATTGTATGTGACACCTCCATTTTCTCTCAGCCAAGCGAAAGGAGACAGTTCGCAGTTTTCAATCCAATGTGTTTATACCATTGATTGTTCTGCCACCATCCTCAATTATAGCCAACGAATCTTCGGACGAGGATCCTGACACGCTTCCAATGCCAGCTCAGGAATCCTCGTCGTCGATGGCTTTTCTGAGAATCACAGTGGATACATGATTAACAGAGCCATCCACGACTACAGTGTTGGAGTGGTGCGTGTCATAAGCCCCTACATGGCGCGAGGATTGCAGAAGCAACAAGAGGAACTTCAGCAGTCGCAGGAGCATCAGGAACTACCGGTAGACTTTTTCCAACAAACGGCTCCACTCGACCCCCAGCATCTCAAACGATGGTTGGATTCAATACCGTTTCCTTGAAGCCGTCATCTGTGAATCAGACAGTGGACTGGACTATGCAGAACGACTGGCTTGTGCAATAGATGAATTAATCACGTCGAAGCCACCACTAAAACACAATGGATATGTTGAGGCTCGGAGAGATAAGTTTAAAATGAATGAGCGATGTCGGTCACGAGGAATTCAAACCGTATGGCAGGCTCTTTGTCGGACGCCAGAAGAAGCACTCAAAGTGGCGCAGGGCTCTGCCACGTCTTGGCCATGTAACATTGCCGACCATGGAGTTATCATCAAACCTCGTCGTGGAGTAGCTAGTGATCGTGTAGCGCTGTGTCAAACGCTTGACGACGTATCCGCAGCAGCTAAGCAGATCTTGGATTCAATTGTTTTTGGGACCTATGATGTGCACCATGATGCTGTCTTGATGCAAGAGTATGTTGATGGGACGGAATATGCGGTCGACGTCGTTACGAGGGATGGAGTCCACAAAACGGCGGCCTTGTGGGTCTATGAAAAGACATCCACCAGCGACGACGGCACCTCCAATCCCTTTGCATACCTGTCTGGAAAGCTGGTTTCTGCCGATGATCCTAATCATCCTTTTGCACTTGCTATCATGGACTATGTGGATGACTGTCTCTCTGCCTTGGACATATTCTGGGGCATGTCCCACAGCGAGGTCAAGGTTAGCTCGAAGGGACATATCCGACTCATGGAAGTTAACGTCCGACAACAAAACGATCATTTTGGTCCGATATGCAACATCTGTATGGGGTACAACGCATTGGATCTGTGCCTTTCTGCTTTTCTGGATGATCCAAATGATGACGACAGCTTGTTCGCTTCCGTTCCAACTCGCCCCATGCTCTTGCGCCATGGAGTAATTGTCAATTTGGCATGCTTTGTCGAGGGACAAGTTTGCAAAATCCATCACCTAGACGAAATACAAAGTCTTGAATCCTATGTGACTATGGAACTTTTTCCTGGATTTGAAGTTGGCAGTACTGTCCGTCGGACGAAAGATATTCGATCCGATTGTGGGTGGGTTCATTTGGTCCATGAATGCGAGGATTGCATGATGCGCGACTACGAAATTGTGCGAAGCAGAATGCCTACCATGTTTCAAGTGCAGAACGACTAGGAAGACTCCATGATGCAATTTTGTTCGCAGCATTAACATATGTCAACATACCTGGCAGAGAAGGACACCAGTTGGATTATTGTTGTCGTCGAAACAAGATCGGCATTCGCGTAGCAAGTTCGAGAGGAGAGTCAAGACAGAACAGGCACCTCCATCTCCGTACGAATGCTTCTTTGAGCTCTTACGGCTTTCAGTTCATACACGATACAGGAATGTCGTTTCAGGACCGGTATGGGAATAGCTCTCTCCATATCGGAGAAATTCACCTCTTCATTTGTCCACAAGTCACGAATGTGCAGCGTTTCGTCCGGTCCTGGAACTACTCCAACCGTATAGACAGATATGGGCTGCAATTTCAATTCGACATCCTTCCAGTTGATGACCAAAACCACAACAGCATCATCCGAGGTCGTCGTGACCAAAACAGACCAGTCTGCGTGCACCGAACACCCCGCAAAGCAGGTGGCTTGAGGAGATTTTGGATCTTGATTAACACGAATTAGATTCATGTTTGAGATGATTTCCTTAGTGTCTGCCGTCAAGGTATCCAGATCCATACCCAACAAAAGTGGTGCCTTCACGAGACACCACAGAGAAAAGTGAGCACGATTCTCCTCGTCACTCAAGTTTCCATTACCCACTTCCAACATATCAGGATCCAACCACGCTCCGGGTCCACCACGTTGGACATGCTGCTGGGATTCCCAAAAGTTGGCTCGTATCGACGCCCAATTCGGTTCTATGTCACCAGTCGTCCGCCAAGAATTTCCCACGGCCGGCGCCCATCGCCACGAATCCTCGGTCCCCCACTGGCAGAGGCTGAAGAAAATCGGACGGCCAGTGGCGTTCAAGGCGTTACGCATCGTCGTATAGCGATCAATTCCAGGAACGCCACTTGAATAGCAATTATCATACTTCAAGTAGTCAACACCCCAGTCGGCAAATGTCTGGGCGTCAACGTCCTCGTGGCCTAAAGATCCAGGAAAGCGCGCACACGTCATCGTTCCGGCGGAGGTGTAAATGCCAAACTTGAAGCCCTTGGAATGCAAATACTCTCCAAGTGACGCCATCCCAGAAGGAAAACGCAGTGTATCGCCGACGTACTTTCCATCGCTGGTTCTATTATGACTCATCCAGCAATCGTCTAGATTGAGATACGTATAACCAAATTCTTGAAATTGGAGGAGTGCCGCGGCAGCTTTCTTGATCTTGTCTTCGTCAATGTCGCAATTAAATGCGTTCCAAGAGTTCCAGCCCATTGGTGGTACCAACCCGAGCCCATTGTTCAAGGCCCGCACAGGAGCTGTTAACAACAGAGGAGACAGGTGCAGGGCGAGCAAAACGCTCTGTAGAAGTGTCATCGTTAATCTAGTAGTATACTAGCGTACTTAAGTAGAATGACATGACATGAGAGAGGATGTGGGATTGATGTGCTTTTGACAGTTGACGGTTGACATGTTCGTATGCATACACACGTTGACATCAAGCTCGCACGATTCACGATGCATGTGTCTACAGTCTACAGTCTTCAGTTTATCTCTCGCCAAACAACAACTACTACCGTTGTACTGTAGATTGTAGTACTCCAAACTCCAAACTCCAAACTCCAAACTTCAATACAACGACTCTGGAATTACCACCTAAGCGTTCAGCGCGATCGCACCAGGTGCAGTTCTTCTATCAACGAATGCAACACTAAAAAGTGAGTGCAGCTCGACCAACAAACACAGGAGCTATAGATACAATTCAATTATACCTCTATTCCCCACACACCTTGTTTTGCAGCTCGAGTGATTGGCAGTGATATAACACATAACATCATGTCACAGCATTTAGCACACGCGCGACAGCTTTAGGCATCAAAAGAAACCTTCTTGCTTCCCAACCTACCGGGCGGGCTCCTGCTCAAAGCACTCTTCTTTGGACTTCGGCTCGGACTTCTGGATTCGCCGTAATTGAATGGGGAGGCCATTTGCCACAATGATGCCCACCTGACACTCCTGGGTGTTAGTCGCATGAATTGTGGCCTATTCATTCGCCTTCGTACACTGAGGACATGTGGCGGAATTGCATTTGTGCACATCCACAGTTACATTGTTTGCCCCGAGACCAGTATTCATGTCAAATCTGTCGTCACTCTCCCATGAATTTGTGTGGAGGGGGACAGGGACGTCCTCTTCACTTTCAGTGTCGATATCCTTTCCAAAGTTGCCGAAGGGGACTTCCCTCTTCCGCCAACAATAGAGGAAAACACATAAGATGACAATGAGAAGAACAAAGATTGCGATACAAATGGCTAAGATGCCAATCCACCTGTTTTCACCTTCCAGGACGCTTGATGACGAACTGCCGTTCACAGCATTGACCCCGGATTCATCTTCTGACGCTGTCAACATAAGGAGCAAGCCTGTCATGTTGGTATCAAATGGGCGCTCCGTAGTCTCCCGAAAGTCAAAGTCGTCATCGATTTCTTGCGATGAATCGTATACAGCAGCAGTTACGATCATGGTAATCTCAATCTGAGGGCGGCCTCGAACCTTCTTTTGCGTCTGAACAGTGACGGATGTATAATCGACTTCCATGTCGTTTTGTGTAACGTTCAGGTTATCTTTGAGAAATTGCAGGACGATATCCTGAAAACGACTGACTTCCTGGGCCTCCATGAGGCGCGGATGATCAAGAGTAATCTTCAAGGGTATGGACATGGTGACAAAGAATCGAGTTGGAGACAATGTTGGATATGCTGAAGGCGACGCCGAAGGGGATTGCGTCACCGATGGCATGAAACTGGGCGCTTTAGATGCCGTGGGTGAATGGGAAGGTGAAATCGAAGGACGGTTTGACGGCGCGAAGGAGGGAATGTTGGTCGGAACGGGGCTGGGAGCCGGACTTTCGGTAGGCTGTTTGGAAAACAAATTGGAGGGACTTAAGGACGGGCGCAGACTCGGTTGAACTGTATGCGTCGGTGATATGCTAGGAGGGAAGGAGGTCGTGGGTAAACCTGTGGGTGTCTCAGAAGGGGCGGGACTTGGAGCTGGAGAATCGGTCGGTGCCTCACCCTCGAAGATATTAGGCACCGCGTACGATGACCTTGACAAGAGCAGAAACAAACCTGACAGGATTTCTGTTTTCCTCATTGTGCTGTTGTTTTTCCTTTGTCTGGTGAAGACGTCGATTGTGTTGAGTGTTGAGATGATACGATTAGAAATTATCGCTCTTCAAGGAAGTGAAATATGTGTTCAACATCAAAAAGTGAGCAAACATCGCCAACATCTAAAAACAAAACGTTTTTCGCATGGCGTCGTATTTTTTCCATACGTTTATAACGAATTGGAAGTACAGCCTTGCACATACGAACTGCATACTACCTTCTGTGACCAACGGTGACAAATTCGGTTGCGCCAACTCTTCGCATCTGTCATGCACACGCCGACAAATACGAGACTGGAGTACTGCACTACCGTACTAGTACTAGGTACCCACTTGGAGTAAGTGCTCGCCCTTATACTCGCATACCTGGTACTCCAGTACTGTACGATGAAAAGTTAATGTAGTGGATAATCGGAGTCCATTTTCCAAAGCTTGGTCGTTGTAAAGTTGGAGTATTGTACTGTATGTACTACTTGTACTATTATACGACAGTACCAGGTACAATACTCCGAGTACATAGAGTATATCGATGGTCTACAACTCTACTCGACTTTATTCATATGCGCGCATTTATTTCCATTATGTCTACTCTTTTTGTAAATGCTACCATACGGTATGCATACTGTACAAGTATTCCTTACGATATGTGTACCAGGTAGTAATACAGAGTACTGGTACAATGTACTCGTACGTCCGGTAGCGGTAGTACAAGGCGATAGATCATGGTACTTGTACCTGGTACCAGGTATCATGGATCATTACAGATAAGACTATAAGCAAATGCGACAGTATACGATATAACTACTGTCACTGACCTTACCGTCTGGTCGCTACGGAGTGTCTAACTGACGGCTCTAGGACAAGTCGTAACCATACCGTACACATATGGTCGACGGAAAATACATATTCTCGGATGTAGAAATTGCTCACTTGCTTTGCAACTGATCGATTTGAATGGATGTGGTGATGACACATCTGCCTGTTCATTCTTTCGCTATGTTCCTTGCAAGTCACACCATTACCTCACTTGTACCCATGTGTACTTATGGAGTGCAACATCAGTGGTTCCGAAACATCCCAAAAATCAATTATAACAACAAAATTCAAGCGCGCCGATTTGATTATTCAAAGGACGCCGCCTTTCCAACCATGTATGCGACCCTCGTACGAGGCCCGTAAACATACCCAACATGATCTACCATCTTTACCTGTCCATGAATGTGCCCGAAGTTGGCCATCATTTGACTTCTGACGTATATGGTCACTAACGACGATCAGTCCGACCCTATGATATATATTTACCCCAGCACTACCCATGATCGACACCCGCAGCAGGTTCATCGACATACCAATATTTCCATATCAAACACGAACAAACCGCTCGAAGTCAGCGCAAATTCCCCAGTATGCATTTCAATTACCCCAACCCAATCATTGGCACCAAATTCAATGAGTACGGGCTTTATCCTTATCATATATGTAAAGCCCTCGATCTCAATGCATGCCATGCACAACCGCAATCAAGGCAAAGTTAAAAGCAAGTATACCAAGCTCTACATCACTAAGAGGAAATACAACCGTTTATACGGACACTCAGAATACCAATGTTGCAGCAATGTGTGTCAACAATGTTCAAGAATGTTTCAAGGGCATCACAAATTGATTAGGTGCCTACCGTGTATGCGTACTACTCAGGTACCTCACTACTTGTACCAAACAAACTCATATCACCCGCAGTACTAGCGTAGTAGACTAGTCTACTTTCTGAGACATAATCCCAGTCCCAGCCCCAGTCACACTTACCAACTACCAGAGCAACCAGTACGAGTACTAGCTATTAACTGACTTGCACTAATTATGCAACAATCAAGCTAACTTGAGTAGAGTCACGTACATCGGCCTCCACGTCAACTCACTACAGCAAACAATTGTATGATGTGTAACCAATGGCCCATATGAAATGTGAAACAACAAAAAGTTTAACTGCGACACATGACGCTCGTCTCAGTCAACCTTCCACCCATTCCCAGATTGCCACTCCTAACTAATTCCCCAGACACATTTCAAATGGATCAGCTCGGGAACCAACTGTTCAGAATGGTCAATAACACGTAAATTTACACTAGCGCAATACTGCTAGTACATCCTGATGCAAAATTTTATGCTGGGCAAATCTGATCACTACTCGGGAATTATTCCTGTTACTCTCACAATCCGTCGAATTTCTCGATAAGCCATTATTCAAAGACACTACTATGACGCCTGCTCCAACCGAAACTATCCCACGCAGCCTTACTATGAACGAGCTTGCCATCCAAGCGGCAACAACGGCAAAGCTTAACAGTTTCGCTACTGCTTACGAGAAGAACCCTGGCCAGGCATCTCGTGTCGAAGCGAGCTTTGCCAAAACCTGTTCCGCTGTTACTAAGTTCGCCCAAATCTGCGACTCCGGCCTCGTCAAGCAACTCTTCTTCGTCCAGCCAAACTTCAAAATGGCCATCATCTCCTGTCCTTTTGCTACCCAAAATTCCCTCGGTGACGACGTCATTGCAGGTAGCCTTGGTGATGCACTCGATATCATCTGCCCTGTCACAATCCGCATGAAAGATGCCAGGGGCGAAGTCATCAGTGTCTGTTCGTCTCGAGTCAACGCCGAGAAATACAAACTCGCCATCTCCACTTCCAACCCTCTCGACGAAGAAGGTCCCGAACTCCCAGCTGACGCCGTCGAAATGCCGGAACCTGCAGGCCCAGATCGCATCAGAGTTGACATCACCGACCCTACAAAACAACCATGTATTGTTGCCATCCCTAAAGTCTTTCCATTTACGCCAGGCTACTCGATCCCAACCAACCCCCCAGTATCTGTCACAAACACCGCAAGTCTAACCAACATCGACCCTGACAGTCTACTCCAAACCTGGTATGAAACGATCAGGTACGGTTGTCTCAACCTTGATAATCACTCCATTCACGCCAGAGACACCCTGTTTGTCTATGAAAATCTTGAGAAGAACGAACTCATTGCAAACAACCGCAACCTCGCGTCTCGTTGCACGGTCGGGCTTGAATTCCCAACTTACGACGACCCACTTTATACCGAAGTCATCGAGGTTCTCAGAAGCGAAAAAGACAAGGCTAACCTTGCATTTGGAACTCAACTCCTTGCTAACCAACCATTGTTCCGAGCTTCTACTCAAACTCCTAACATTCAGCCTCAACCTTCGCAAGCGAGTAATGCTCCAACTATGGAACATCATGGCATGGCCGCCTAATTGACGGTTTCGCCAAAGCCATCAACGATTCAGCATCTAAATCTCTGACAGGATCTGAGCGCGAGAGAGCCAGAGAAGCTGCCGAAGTCGCCCAATTCTACTCGATCTTATTCGCCTCAACAATCGACATCGTCCAAGACGACGGAACAACCGCTACCTCTATCCTACCTGCAACAATCCATCCTCTCTTCACTCCCGTATTGATTGCCAACAAAAATTCCAAAGCAACGAAAGCTTTGAAAGATGCGGTCGAAGCTCAAGCCGCTGAGCTAAGCCAGAGCAACGACAAGTTTGCATCTGCGGCAAACCTCAACCCGCGAATGTTTGACCAACCCCTCACAGCTGCGTTGCGCGCTGGCCAATGGGAACACAAGCACACAGTACTCAACCCGACAGGCATTACCTCCAATTTTGGGTTGTACCATCTTGCACCACCGCGAACAAACAGTGCTATTTACCGAAACCGGCAAGAAGGCGAAACCTTGTTGGTCCAGCAGGAACAAGTCGAGGAAGACAAGAGTCGCGTTGGTGCTAAGATCACTGACCTGTATTTCAATGGTCGTATGGGAAATCTTGCCGAACTCAACGAGATGATCGGAAACTTCTACGCACTCATGAACGTAATCATCGAATTCGATGCACGTCGACCACCAATTCTGTGGCAGGAAATTGTGAAATTTGACAAAATTCTCCGAACAGAAGAAGGCCGGAGTTGGTGCGATATCCATCGATATGCAAGAGAAATCCTGTTTAATGTTGTGCAGGAAATCCAGTCAACCATTGCAGGATTTGTCAACGAAGCGAGGAAGCAAGGATATAAGAAACTCGTGTCGACCGGTACTGGAATCTCTTCAATGATATTTGCCGATGCCTTGCTCCAGTCTAACCACATTCTCAACAACTTTACCAGTACTGTCCTCTCGATGGGGGCGGGAACGTACAAAGAATCGACTCTCCTTTTCAAAGTATTCAACCCGGAACCAGAGAAACGGAAAAGAGATAACGCGGAGACCGGCAATACCAGCCACTACCCTGCCAACCAAGCATCCAACCGACAGCGGACAGCGGGAGGCGACAGATCAACTCATCGCACCAACACGGTAACGCCTTCAGGCTCACCAAGCTCATCTGCACCGACCACCGCCACGGGACCACCCGGCAAAGTGGTTTTCATGCATGAAGGAAGTCCACCACCTATGCGACTACCGCACCCAGGAGCCATTTTCCCCCATGCAACCCGTCCAAGTAACCTGACCCTGATGTGCTGTCGAAGTGCCTACTCAGGGCGTGACTGCGTCACACCGACTTGTACATTTTATCACTTCCCGAACCAATTGTCCAGCATCCCACGCGAACTCAAAGACAAACTCAAAGCATGGGTCACTAGCACCCCATTGGTCCAATGGCATGGTGATGCAGTAAATTGGGCAACACCAGGTACAGTGCCAGCTCAACCCCGCACTAGTAACACAACGCGATGAACTGTGCGCAATTTCACTCACACACACAACGTAAATCTCTACCGTCATGCACGCATACTATCGTGGTCATGGTACTTGTACTTAATTCCCGATACGTAACATGTCAAGTGCAAACGTATTTCCCAACCTTTAGGCTCAAAATACCCCTAACCAGTAGCACCCGCCTCTTATCATCAGGCAGCGCGACAAAACCAGTCAAGATATTATTATGGCAACACAGAACCGAGCCACGTAAGTGTCACCAGTCCAATGCCTACAGGACATGACCCTCGCAACCTTTCGGTCGCCGGCAGTACCGCTACAAATGTCAACACAAACATGCTATGCCACCCAACCCCACAAAATGTATCGATTGTAGAACAGCCACCCTCGGATGAAGCCTACAACATGCCAACCTCATCCGCCTACCTTCGCAGTATAGCGGCCGCACCATCCGTAACCGATACCAACAGTCCAACAAATAAGCGCCTATGTGACGATAACTGGACAAAGGGAACCTATCCTCACAACGGCTAGATAAGTTTGCGGCAACTACCCTTCCATCATCCGTCCAAATCCAACTTGCACAAACCTTCGGTAAGGATTCTATCAATCATTCGTTCTATGCTGAAAAGTGTTTTCGCCATATTCTATTACCTCTATTTAAGAGCGGTTTTCTATCTTGCAGAGCAACCAAAACACTGGAAAAAGCATGTCGCCGCACTCGGCAACTCCAGCAACTACGGAAGCGGTACCAGCATGTCGACTTCCGCCCTTTGCAAGGGTTCCAACACGACTGGGAAGCAACTTCATCCATCAGAAACGATTGGAAGCTATGACAACAGCTTGCTTGATGCACCGATGGGGACGTCGCAACTATGGTCCGATGGATAGGGGACCTCACGTTAACGCGCACCTCAACGTCACGTCAATCCTGACAACACTGCAGCCAATTGTGGATCCTGACATCTACAAAGACGTCGAGCGAATCCTTTCTCACGGAGCGCCAGCCCTTTGCAACGCATCCGCTAGCGAAGCGAACTTCCAAGCGTACCGCAAGTACGGAAACCACCAGTCCGTCACCCGACACCAACCAATATTTGAGTCAACAATCGTTAAGCAGAGCAAGCGCGGTCTTACCCTAATCATGGACCCACAGATGATCAACTTTGCACTAAATGCTCACTTGTCACCTCAGGGTCTTGTCGACATCCTCCACAAGCGGCGAAAACCAAGACCTCTCTCCGACAGTAGTTTCCGACCCCACCCTGGCGCAACCGCTATTAACGATTGGACACACAAGGACAATGAACCGAAACTCCACTTTGCCAACTCGTTCAACAATTTCTGTGTATGGCAATGGAACCTTGCCATTACCTATCCGGACGCGGATCGTCACACAGGGGATGATGACGTCCAATGTGCTTTCCCAAGGATAAAGTATAACCCCCAACTGGTCGCTATGCACAGTGCTATTTCTAATAACACGCTGATGATGAACACCGGCTTAACCTTCGGCGATAACACCAGCCCATCCAACTGGGAACCTATTGCAAGAGCAAGGCAACAGTTAGCTCAACACCTTTGGCGTGACGGCGACGCAATCATTGCGAGCAGCAAAATACCTACCTCCATTCAATTTCGCAACTCCCGCAACACCAGCGGAGCGTGAAGCGTTGCGAAAGCGATCCTGATGATATCAACACAGGCGTACTCGATAAATATGGCAACCGTCGCCCACAACATATGATCATCACGTCGACGATAATATGTATGCTGACATCACCGAATTACTTCCGAGCAGCATCCGCAAGCGTGATAGCGCTCTACGAAATTATCGGTTATCCCAGCGGTAAAATTCCCGATCCAATATCTTGGGATAAATTTGAAACAACTCATGGGCATATCCGTCGCGTAGTTGGGTGGGAATTTAACACTCGTGATTTAACGTTCGCACTGCCTGCAGACAAGCGTCAAACAATCGCTGAGCTTTTAGCAACATGGCTGACGCGAACACAGTGCACACTCCTCCAAGCTGCAGAACTTCACGGAACCTTAGCGGACGCGTCCCAGGCGTACCGCCCAGGAAAGCTCTATTCTTTGGATTTCAAAATGCTCTAAGAAGAGCAATCCAGACCAGGTATCACCAAGTGAAAGGTTTCTACAACCGATCCAAGAAAACCAAGCTTCTCTCCGCCCAGCTACCCAAGGAACTCCACAACCGACTGGATAGCCTCATTGCTCGCGACATTGCAGCGCTTCTTTGGCGCACGAAAACCACTATTCCCATCCCACAATCTGTCACATTTGAACTGAAACAACTGCACCAGCACCTTGCGGATATAACGCGACCATGGTCAATCAGTATCGGCCACGTGGTTCCCCGTGTCCCGCAGTTTACAAGCCTGGGAGATGCCTGCAGAATGGGAGGAGGTGCCTTTTGCCATGAATTGAAATTTTGGTTTGACATTGTCTGGTCACCCCAAACGCGAGCATTATTCGACGAAGGCCGCATACACATCAACCTACTTGAATTCACTGTTGTCCTTCTGCAGCTAGCTGCAGCAATTGTGCGATCCGAAGACACCCCAGCCATTACATCCATGCCACCACTGTCCAAACTGCTGATCCGAACTGATAACTCACCCTCGCGCAATTGGGCTCACAAGTATCGGCTCGCTCCGAGCGAGGCCAACTATTTGTCAGTCTATATGCATCGCTCCTCGAGCGAACTGAACTTACTATCGCCTGCAACCATGTGGCAGGCGTTGACAACACCCTCGCTGACTTTATATCGCGCCCCCCTGAATCTATCTCACATCCTGATCGTTGCAAACAGATTTTTCGCGAGGAGCCGAGGCTCAAGTCTTATCACTTTTTCCACCCAAGTGTAGAGCTCTTATCCTGCCTGGTGTCCAGGCTGTACACCGAACGTTGGCAGGAAAGCCCGCCTCTACCAAAGTCGCTCGGACGATTCGAAATCGTCGACTCCATTACTTCCTGTTCTGTCACCATCTGAATCTATCCGATGACTGGCTCCTGGAACACCAACCACAAGACCGGGCTAATTTCCAACTGGCCATGTATGCTACGCACCTGGCAACCGGCTCCACATTGCATTTCCGAGCGATTAAAGCATCCACCATCGCAGCATACCTGCATGACGTAGCAACCTTCCTCGGACGCTTTCGCTCAATCGACCCGCGGTTTATATCAGCGACTGACACAAAATTAGCACCAGTCATCGCCAAAGTCCTGGAAGAACAACGTAGGTGGGAATCTGTACCTAATCGCCGCGAACCGTTTACATTGGAACTGCATCAAGAAATCGCAACCCTGCCAGCAATTGCCCTCGATAGTTGTTGCCTCGAGGCAGCAATGTCCAATTGGACCCTGTGTAACTTATACGCCGGATGTCGCGGAATCGAATAGGCCCAAACAAGCAGCAGCCAACGGTACTTATCGACTTTCTTACGTAACCGATTCCATCACGCGTACGCCTTCACACTTGACGACGTGCAATGTTTTACCGCTTCTTCCTCGCCTGTGACAATACCGGAAGCTATTGCCAACCCATCATTAGTCGGAAGAATTAAACTCAGATTCGAAGAGCAAAAGAATGGGAGAACGGCGAGTGGAAGTTGTTTAAACCCAACTCACCCCCATTTGTGTTTCATCGAACACTTTATTGCAATACTCAACCGCCATAAGCTTCTCACGAACTCTTCACCCGTGCACCCCTAAGCGTATACCGTGCGCCCGACGGTGTGGCTTACAATATCACAACGATGGACATCGAAAATGTTATCCGGCGGGCAGCCTGGCCTGTATAACCTGGATCCTATCAAGCACCGCGCCCAGCTCGCATTATGGTCAAGTCATTCACTAAGAGTTGGAGCATGCACAACTCTTTATTCGCAAGGCTTTAGCGAAATGGAAATCAAATACCTCCTCCGCTGGAAGTCTAACGCATTCATGACTTACCTCCGGAATCTCGCTGTTACTTCTCGACGCCATAATGTTGCGATGAATGAAACGAGTACAATCCCTTTGTCTAGTTGTATGTGTTCCAAAACCAAAATCACTCGTATGGGAAGTACCGGTACAATACTAGGAAACGATGCAACTAGTAACGCCTTGATGACTTACCCCGCAACTTACTAGCGGTTACGTCGCGAAGCCAGCAACAACACTCTCTATGACACGCTTATAGTGAAATCTCTAATTTTGTGTGTGACCGATTCGCAGTATTCTGTACCGAACATGAATCCAGCACTGACAGTACCCATGCTACAGTATGGGAGTATCTCGCACATCAACAAAATTCATTTCAACTAGAAGAATTTGACCGTTAAGTCGCAGTTTTCGTTCTACGGTACTTTGTACTGTAGCACCTTCGATCCATGGACAGTTCAAGTACATGTACCTGTTAGCTATACGCTGAACCAACACAGAACAAGGCACCCTTACTCTGCCTCTTTGTCCTGCTCGACCCACTTACAACAACCCAATTAAAAGGTTTTTTTTTTGTCTGCCGCCGCCGCATATGGCTCCCAACCATGCTATCTTACAGATATGCATCGTCAGCAGACGACATGGGCAGGCCTGTGCTAAGTGAACCATCCAGGAGCTTGTAGACTCCTAGAATTCTAACGTCATAACCACTGCGTTTTAGCCCACTATGCCACTGTAGAGACCTACTAGCACTAGCGCACTCGTCACCGTGGCATTTTCGGTATACACGTAGTAGCCATCGACGTAGAATCATTCACTAGCACTTTACCATATCGAGTGCCTGTAGCAGTACAGCTGAGGCGACTTCTGGGAATCCTGTGGATTCTCGAGAAGGGAGAAGCATGAATGATAAATTGCATACTGGTAACGGTACTGTACATTTTACCATGCAGTCCAGTACCATGTATGTACCACACCAGGTACACCGAGCTACTCGAGTACCGGAGTATCAGTACGGTACTACGGGTTTTTCTGTAGAGTCCACAGTGACAGTACAGGATTGGAGTAAGGTGCGTCACTATCATACATGTACTCACTTCTCAGTGACACTGGAGTACCAGGTACCGATACAAGTACGAGCGTAGCTGGTACTCAGTATGATACTGGGATTGGTCTTAAATTGGTACTGTACTGGTCGGAGTACTCCAGTACAGTAGATGAAGAAGCTGCATGTATGATACAGAGTACAGTGTGTATACGAGACAAGTACATGTATGCATAGCGAGAGTCGCACTTCCCGTGTGAGGATGTGTGTGAGGTCTGAAACACAATTTCTCTTGACTGGAGTGTATTGTACTGCTACAAGTACCTGGCACCAGTCAACTTGTCGCCATGCGTCTCCTCAACCTTTTACTCGAATGCGCTCTCCTAAGCCATACATTATCCTTCTCTCTGTTTCCTTATCAACGGCACTGGGTAAGATCTAAACCTTTGCACGCGGAAGTGGACGAAAGATCTTCAGATGACGACACTCCATCCCTTCTGCTTGCAACGATTTGGACAACGAACTTGCGAAATTTAAGTCCAAGTATCCCACCAGTGAATCAGATTATTTGGCAGCAGCTCGCAAACGAGCCGAGGAGCGACGTGAATCCATCAATAGCCAGTCAAGTGACGACGATTGGAAGAAATGGCCAAAAAGAAACAAGCTGAGGGCGTCGTGTTGGATGACTGGGAGCAATCCTTGGTCGAAGCGGGAAATGCGGATTCTCAAATTCTTATACCTATCGTTCTAACTGACGAAGGTGAGGACGGAGATGACCCAGAACCGAAGCTTCTGTTGTTCTAGATCCGTGCTTCTACTAGATAACGATTATTGATGCTTGATGAAGTGATGCACCATTTGTTCCATTGTGTATTTCAACATGTCGACCAGTACCGGTAGACGGTAGACCCGTTGGGCTGCCACGTGGCGCGTTCCAGGTGCTTGAGTCGTGAGTACTGTGCGCTCCAGTACTGGATTACTTGTACTATGCTTCACTCACGGAAATACATGTATGGATATTCCGAGTGCTGGAGCCTGGAGTACTCCATGACCTGGGACTTCCGGAATTTCCACTTCATTTCGTTTTGGACTACTTTTTTACCGTTATTTCTCAAATTATATTTTTAAGCACTACCATCATACATGTGCCAAGTTACCGATTTGTACCGGCACGCTCTCAGGGTGCTAGTCTTGCTGTTTCTTGACACCTTCTCTGGGAGAAGTTGTTTCACAAAATCATCTCAACAAAAGATCGTTGACTTATTTCCTTCTCATTCGTAAGGAAAAATAAGGAGATTTAAGCAGTTTCTCGAATCTCCTTATATTTCCTTATATCGACAAAACGACAAAGCACTTATTTGTCATAGTAAAATAAGAGGTGTTTCAAGAAGATGATTTATATGTACCGCCGTTCACAACAGAGTAGTAACGGTATTTTCATGCTCCCATATTACAGTACGGTACAACGAAGGAAAAAAAGGAGATTTAAGCAGATTCTCAAATCTCCTTTTATTTACTTATTATTCCTCATCCTTCCTTATGTCAACCAGTCTCAACAATAAGTTTTACGAAGTCCCGAGTCGGAACAAGAAGGAGATTTATGTTACCTTCTCCATATCAATTTTTCCTCCAGTGGCGGGCAGGCTCGCAAAGTTTCCATACTTTTGGCAAACTTGAAAAAATGAACAAATCGTCAAAATAAGTGCCAGAGCTAGACCTCATAACCCAATAAACAACCTTACGTTAGGGATAAGGAGATATTCCGGATGTCCCTGGTATTACCTGGTACTAGTACAGGGTTGGCAGTATCGTTGTGTTTGTTTAATTCAGCTGTTGAAAACATTTAAAAAAAACAAGTTGTTTAATTGAAATCTAGGTTAGGGTTAAGGTTTTACGGTTGTGATGCGGTTTTTTCATCGACAAGTCTCATTGCTCATCACATAACTATACTGTTTATGGGTTGAAACAGCATCAAAATGCAGAACATCAGTTAAGTGATGCATGTGAGACAATTCAATACATTTTGATTCAAGAATTGTGAGACAAAAGGATGTTATCAGTGGACACTTAGGGGATCCTTACCATTCAGTTGGTGGGATACCTGCATGCAACAAGGCAGAGCATTGTCAGGCATAAGTGCAACTACAAGTTCATGCTGATTAGTCCTTAGGGCTCCTTTCTATCTTGATTATCCTTGTTGTCTTGTTCTCAAGGCTTTGAACCGTATTGATTGGTGGTATACTCCGAGTACTTGACAACTTGGAGTACTGTAGTACTTACTACTTTGAATGTTGCTGTTCTAAACAAAGTTGTTTTAAACAGTTTTAAACTGTTTAAAACAAATTCAAAATCTGAATTTGTTTAAAACACAACAATAGCCTGGCAGGCAGGTGTTTTTCGCGGAGTGGTTTTTTTGGTTTTTATTCAAAAAACCACCTCGTTTTGGGTGGCAGTGGTTTTTTATTTTCGAGCTAAAAAGGTGTTTTTTCAAAGAGTTCGTACGTGTTCACGCAGTACTGTGTACTGCATTCCACTGTATACTTGTTACTGTATCACGTAACAATACTACAGTACACAGTTTCAAACTTCGCCACATTCAGATATGCAGTTGCAAACTACAAAGAAGGTTGAATAGATGTAAGGATGTAAATATGTTAGAGAACAATTGCTTTGGTGTTATTGCAAGCATCCAATGAAGAATATTGGGTCCAACATCAAATAAAATGAGTGTAGAATTAAAGACCTTACTGTGTATAAAACACTAATGTTTTTTTGTGTTTTTTTCAAAAACCACCTCGGCGAAAATCGGGACCGGTGGTTTTTCACAACCCTGCTGCCTGGTACTTGTACTGTAGAACATTTTTTTGAAGACTAATGACCTGATGAGTGATGTACTGTATACATTTATAGTACTGTACAAGGTGCTACTGCTGTATGCATATGATACGCAACATATTTACAGATAAGACTTTAAGCCAACGCAACAGTAGACGAGTATCACTACCCTACTACTCCTATTGCAGTATCTTAAATGTCATACAACCAGTAATCGCTACGTAAATGACATACTGACGGCCCTAGAGGACATTCGACCGCAACGCGGTCGAGGGCAAACAACTCGTTTCCTGATGGAAATCACTCACTTGTTTTGCAAGTGAGCGATTTGAATACATCGGTGATGCGATATCAGCCGATGTACTTTTTTTGCTAACCCACCCGCCGTCCCCAACAGCCTCAGGCCAGTGCTTTAGTGAACCATCTGGGAATCCGTTGGACTCCTCGGATATTCAATAATCGTCATAGTCACTACGTTTTTAGAGCATCCTCCAAGGGACGATATCAAACGTTATCAAATGCCCGACCGGCGCGCAAACTCGAGATTTTCGAAAAAAGCATCTTCCAAGGCTCGATTATCAAATATTTGACCTCCCGCATGACGCAACGCGCCGGCAGGGCATTTGATAAATTTGATAACGCATTTGGTATTATCAAATCAGGGGTGATTTGATAATACCAAATGATATCAAATCCGATATCAAATCACGGAAATCCGTGTACAAGTTACTTCGGAGTTGTACTCTAGTGTCTACCCACCCGGTCCATGTGCCTTAATTAATCCACTCATTTGCCTTAATTAATCCCATCATTTTCGTACGGGTGCAAGACGCTTTTCTGTACATTTTATACTCCGGGCCACTGAAAAAATGCTCCAATTGCAGTCATCAATATGAAAAGATAGCGACACTTATCTGCGTTCATTTGATACATTTTCATCTTCTTTATTTTCAGTGGAAGTCGCTGATGTGAAAAATAGCTCGATACTTGATGTTTTCATCCCCAATCGGTGTCCGACAAAAGGTATGAAATCTTGCGTAGCGTGTGGTAGATGTTCTACGTAATGCAAAAACAGTTCCTCTTTTTTCAAGTCCATTTTCATTCTATTCTGACATTCCAAATTGTCACGTTGAGGCAAACATGCTCAGTGCCCGATGACCCACTACTTTTAGAAGTATCTTGTATCCTAAGTCTTTAAGTCATCTGTTGCGAAATCATCTCTGACGGTTCATTTAAAATCTGTTATGGATTAGTGAATTTTTTCATACCCTTGGTATATATTGTACACGATTTCTGTGTACAAATTGTCCGTTAGGGTTCCTCTTTCCAATCATTATTTCTAAGTGAATACTGCAAGCTGGTTAAATATCCAGAGTGCATCATCACCATTTGAAGTATACTTAAGATGTTGATCACCTCAGTTTTTTCAAATGTCAGAAGAGAATGATCTAAAACCATCGGATCAGACATCAGCTTTTCCTCCGTAGCCTATGGTATAAATTCTACACGATTCTTGGACATATTTTTCTTCTGGTTCGATCTCTATCTCTAATTGAATGCTGTTGCTTAAATACTGAAAATTAGGACAAGTTTCAAGTATGAAAACAACAGTTCAATGTATTTGACACACAGCGGTCATCTTGCTTTTGGTTGAATTTGACATGAACGTAATTGAACCGTCGGCCAAAAGGTCTGTTAGAATTGTGGGTTTTACGTAGCATCTGGTATTATTTCTACGGCTGGTCAAGATCAGAAATGACGTGAAAAAATTGGAGGGTAAAAAAAAATGATGAAGAAAAACACTTGCATCTCAATGATAAACATTATTCAGATACTGAGCTTTAAAACCATAATCATTCATATGGTTCTTGAGCCAATGCCCAAGTTTCGAGTCCAACGGACGAGGTACAAGATAACAGGAACGATTTCCGACTTGAGCAAATATGGGATTAATTAACCCCAAATGGGGTTAATTAATCCCGTCGGGTGGGTAGACACTAGTATCTTTCCCTCCGTGAAAACCTGCGCCTGCTGTGGCACAGGGTCCGATGTACATATTTGTCGAACAAGAATGCGCCATCGGCCATCGACAACAACCATGAGTCGATTTCATTGTCTTCACGTCGGTAGACCGCGATGATATTCCGGATGAAGACTGTGTCTACTACAAGAACAAGAAGAATAAAGCTGCTTGCGGTCGCACATCTCACAGCAACAAAATCCTCATCCTCATCTTCTTGCTTTATCATCTCCTTCACCATCGTAGTTGTCGTCCATCGAACCCGATACTGGATTCTGCGTTCACATTCCCTACTGTCGACGACGATGTCGATACTGGATCGGAGTACAACCGCACAACAATTCTACCTCCTCAAGCGCATGATCAAGTCAGAACGTAAGGAGCAGCAATCAATAACAACAGTACTACCGTAGTAAATGATTATTACTACCGGTAGAGTACTCTTTAGTAGTCTAGTACTAGTAGTTGTCATCAAACAATTCCTCTTGTGATTCTTGTTCGAGGGAGGTCGGCAGAGGATATTCTGATAAAATTTGATATTGTGAATTTCGCGCCTTGGAAGTTGCCTCTTCAAGAACTTCGATGTCGAGCAGGCCAGCCATTTGATTAAACCGTCAGAGAATGCAACGGTTGTGGAAGACACTGTTTTTGTCACTATTACGTCATTTGATCCGGAAAATTGTGATCCCTTGGAGGGATCTCTATGCTACTATATCCAACGTTGCCTATGTACTATGTATTATGTATGCATACTACCTGGGTACGTGATACCGCAGCATACCAGACTCTTACGTAGTCGCTATGTGATTACACTAGCACTTCCCATACCGTTCAACGTGCAGTACAGCCTAGGCCTCGGCAGGGTAAGGTAATTACCTTTTACCCCGCTGGTAAAGGGTAAAGGTAAGGGTAAAGTAACAACTTTCCTTAAAGGTTATTTCGCAAAGGGTAAAGGTAATGAATTTTTTTACCCTTTACCTTTTCAAAGGGTAAAGGTAATGACTTCGTTTACCAGGGTAATTACCTTTTAACCTATATTTTACCTTTTAAGGAATATCTGATTTTGAGGTGCATCATAGGTAGAATGTATGAATGTACTTCCATGTTGGTACCATAGCTAGAGCCTTGAACTTGACAACTAGGCTGCTGTATGCTGCTCCTCCTACTGATTCTTTGGAACAATTCCTTGCTCCTGGCTTGAAACTGCGAGAAGAGTTGTGCTTTGTGCTGCTGGTGTCACATGATTACCCGGGTAATTGCCCGGGTAAAGGGTAAAAGGTAATTATCAGGGTAAAGGGTAATTACCCGGGTAAAGGGTAAAGGTAAAGGTAACGCCCGCTGGTAAAAGGTAAGGTAAAGGTAACACGCTCAGTTTTACCCTAAGGGTAAAGGTAACGCATTTGCTAAAGGGTAAGGTAATGGGTAAGGTAAGAGTAATGCACTTTACCTTTACCCTTTGACTTTTACCTTACCCTGCCTCGGCTGTACTGTACAGCCGAGGCGACTTCTGGGAATCCACAGGATTCGCATACTCGGACCACATCCCTACGTCTTTATATGACTACCAGTACCATTAGTACAAGTGCTGTAGCTCTGTTACCTGGTACATAGTACGTAAAGCGTCAAGGACCGTGATGTGTGATGAACTCTAAATGAGGGTAAATTTTTCGTACGTCACACGTGCCATGTGATTTCGACAAGGCTACCGGGTACGAGTACTTGTAGAGTCGGCATGGTACAAGTACTCTCCAATGTCATAGAGGTCGCCATACGTCATACTACGAGGTATTCGTACCTGGTACATTCTACCATACAGATTCTGTTATGACGTCAGCACTACGTCGACGTTGGACAAGCACAAGACGAGTCCGTGCCATTTGTGTACTGACGTGAGGTACCAATTCCCATGTACCTGACGGAACAACCTGTATCTACAGATAGCAACATCCTTCTGATGCTATATCATTAGACCTTAATTCGCCCCCTTCTGGATTTCGTCATTGTTTCATTCCAAACACTTTGCTGAGGCTTGAGACACTGCACCGTCCGAGTTTCTGTTATACATCTCCAAGATTCGTGTTTCTTTCCTCGTCTTTTGCTTCGCCAGCTATCCTGAGGCGACCAATAGCTTTGTTTTGCTTCCTTCTATCACAACAGCCAATACGGATTCATTAACATCGTGGCCACTGTCGACCAAGACAACAATCGCCGTCAGCATGACTGCAATCGATATTGACGGCATTTCAATTGCCAAAACGATTCGTCAAGAACTGAAAGCAGAAATCGAAACCCTGCCACAGGTGCCAGGTCTCGCCGTTGTGCTCGTTGGCGAACGTCGCGACTCTCAAACATATGTCAACATGAAGAAGAAAGCTTGTGCTGAATGCGGGATTACCTCCTTTGGATACGATTTTCCTGCGACTGCGACGCAACAAGAAATAATGGATTGCATTTCATCCCTAAATGATAACCCTCTTGTCCATGGCATTCTCGTGCAACTGCCACTTCCACCGCACGTTCATGAACACACGGTATTGGAATCGATTGCTCCACACAAGGACGTCGACGGCTTACACTCTCATAATGTCGCCTCCTTATCCAGTACTGCTACACATGCTGGGAGCACCGCCTTGGATTGGAAGGAATTGACCACCATCCCCTTTGCACTTCCATGCACTCCGCAAGGTTGCATCGAATTGTTGGATAGATCTGGTGTCGTGTTGGAGGGCAAACGTGCGGTAGTGTTGGGACGCAGTAATTTGGTGGGAATTCCCGTTGCACTCCTGCTGATGCATCGAAACGCAACGGTTACCATTGCCCATTCGCGGACGCACAACGTACCGGCAGTTGTTGCTGAAGCGGACATCGTTGTTGCCGCTGTTGGGAAAGCCCATCTGGTCAAAAAGGAATGGCTCAAAGAGGGTGCTGTGCTCATCGATGTTGGAATCAATAGCGTGGATTCCCCAACTGCCAAACGAGGGTACAAGTTGGTCGGTGATGTGGATTATGAAGATTGTCGGAAGGTGGCCAGCATGATCACGCCAGTTCCTGGAGGGGTCGGTCCTATGACGATTGCGATGCTAATGCGCAATACTGTCCAAGCATGCAAGCGGACTCTAGTGAAGGATAATGCAGTAGCTTCCGGAGTCGACGAAGAAAAAAGGAACAAGTGAGTGTTTGTTCACGTGTGAGGATGAGTCGAGAATGGGTTGGCATAGGACGAACGTGAACGGTCACAGATCGATTTAGTCCTCTAGTGCTTCCTACGCTGTGGTTTCAGAATTTATCTTATAAAGGAATTGCCATTGATTCTAGACTCTAGGAGCATCGCCACCGTTGGCGCTATTTTTGTCCTCTTACACCCTTCAGTTTGATGGTATCCAATTTCGCACGAGGTTGATTTTGGCTCAGAAGAGATGTGAGGTGGTTGGAGATAGTATTTTGTTCATTTGAGCGAGAGCAAGAGATTTCCTGTCATCTAGATTTTTTTTTTTTGTTACTGCTGAGTCGACGCGACCCTACGATGCGGAGTCTTCAGGACAGTCAGGATCAAACCGCCGAACCCACGGCCCACGGCACAAGTTGGTGTTCCAAGTTCCAAGTTCCAAAGTCAAGACTCCACGCTACTGTAATCATTCGTACTGGTACTTGAAAGTGGACTCTACGAGGTGCTACTTGTACAGTACCAGCTTACTCCGGTAGATGAGTCTAATACTGTCGCTACGATTCACAATTCACAACAGAGCACAAGTACAAGTACAAGTACTTGTTCTCTCTACTAGTAGTAGTCGCAGGTCGCAGCGTCGCAGGTCGCTGTGCTCGCAGGGATTCAGTGACGTGTGTGACTTCGAGTGAAAAAAATGAAATAGATTCTTCGTTTTAACCACCGATGGACTATGCGCCCACTCGTATGAGTTACAACTATCGTTGTGTTTTAAACAAATTCAGATTTTGAATTTGTTTTAAACAGTTTAAAACTGTTTAAAACAACTTTGTTTAAAACAGCAACAGTTCACAGTAGTAAGTACTACAGTACTCCAAGTAGTCAAGGACTCGGAGTAGACCACCAATCAATACGGTTCAAAGCCTTGAGAACAAGACAACAAGGATAACCAAGACAGAAAGGAGCCCTAAGGACTAATCAGCATGAACTTATAATTGCACTTATGCCTGACAATACTCTGCCTTGTTGCATGCAGGTATCCACCAACTGAATGGTATGGATCCCTATGTCCACTGATAACATCCTTTTGTCTCACCATTCTTGAATCAAAATGTATTGAATTGTCTGACATGCATCACTGATGTTCTGCATTTTGATGCTGTTTCAACCTATAAACAGTATAGTTATGCGATGAGCAATGAGCCTTGTCGATGAAAAACCGCATCATAACCGTAAAACCATAACCCTAACCTAGATTTCAATTAAACAAATTGTTTTTTGAAAGAAAAAGTTGTTTTAAACAGCTGTTTAAAACAGGGTGTTTAAACAGCAATTAAACAAACACAACGATAGTTACAACACGTATACATAGTACAAGTACTGCACTTGGTAGTGTTCGGATTTCGGATACGATACTCGGAGTAATCAAAGGGAACACCTCATTCCTCATCGTTCATCGTACAGTAATCAAAGGGAACACCTCATTCCTCATCGTACAAGGAACTCATCGTGGTCGCACCTGACAACCTGAATTACTATTCCGTTTTGCGTTTGTGTTTGCATTAGTGCCATAAAAATCATATCAGATTCGTGACCATGCGCTTGATCAGTGTATACCTCCTGTCTCTTTTGAGCATGGCTTCAGTTACAGCCTTTGCCCCTCCAAGTCGAGCTACCATCCCTGCTTGTTTCTCTTCTAGCAAGAGCTGTGGGTCGCATTTGGTTTCGCTTTCTCTCTTGAGCGACCCGGACATGATGCATTCTCTTGTTCAGGATCATTCCATGACTGTTGCTGAAGGTATTCGTGACATTGCCATTTTCAAAGGAAAGACTTTGTCGTTGCTGCATCCTGTCATGATGCTTGGTTTACTGGGATTCTCGCTCTCGACTGGCTTGCTAGGATTGCAGTGGCGTAGGCAGAGAACGTTGGGGGATGAGATAAGTGCTCTCAAAAAGACCATACCAGCAACTGCGGAGGGCGAGGATTCTCCAACTCCTGCGGCGTTGGCAATCAAGCAGAAGTGGATGCCCTCACTGCGGAAAGGAAGCAATTGGCGGCCGAAGGGCCGCGTGACAACACTTTAGTCAGGGGCTTTGCTGGCATTCTTGGGAACCCTGTTTGCGATTGAGGTAAGGAAAGGAAACATAAACAGATGCGACGCGATCAACTCGTACCCACGGCATTCCTGAAAATCGGACTCATTATCGCTTGCCCTCACCCATTTGTTTCTGCTCGTTAGGGTCCCCTTAATACGTATGCTCGCGCTGGAAAACTCTTTCCTGGACCACACTTGTATGCCGGAGCTGGTCTCGTTGTTTTGTGGGCCCTCGCGGTTGCGACCATCCCCGCCATGCAGAAGGGAAGTGATACGGCTCGTACGGTACACATTGGAGCCAACGTGGTTGGCACTTCTTTGTTTGCATGGCAGGTTGTGTCCGGTATCCCCATCTTGCTCAAGGTGTGGGAAAACACTAAATGGCCATGAGCAATCAACACCTGTTGAGGCACATGCTACACAGGAACTAGAATTTGGCTACTGGATTAGGAAAACGATAAGGAATCGACAAGCATCAACGCATCAATTAGGGTTAGTGGCAACCCAAGTAAACGCACAGAGGTCATCATATAAACAAGAGTAACGAGCAACAAACTTTTCTAAAAAACACATCGTTGTTGTAGCTAGCCGAGACGGAACTACTGAATGAGCCTTCTTCTTCGAAAACTTTTCCAAACCAGTGCTCATTTTGGCTTTACTGGAGGAAATTCCGCATGTCACGTTTCTAAAACTTGATCGTAGACGCACTTGATGCTGCCACACCACCACCAACATGCGCGACAGTGCTCGCAATGTCGGTCTTTCGGAACATCTGATTCCAAGTTCGAAGAGAAAATTGAGTCAATCGAAACGTTTGAAACAAAAACAGTGCCCTCCAGACACCAGAAAAGGATGTACAGTAGCGCTCAACCGCAGGGATGCAAAGTGCAACGCCATTGTGACTATGTAGGACCCCAACAAGTATACCAAATCTTGAGAAGCCAAGATGCAGCCTTCTAGCATCATGGCGAACGGATGCAACAGTAAGGTCCATCCCACCCACTGGGCGGTGTTCTTATGCATCAATAATGACAAAACAGCAGCATCTTGCGTAAAGGACGACCCGAACTTAGTGAGGACCATTTGTCCCAAAAGCTTGGTTGAGATGCCGATGCCCGCTGCAACAACCGTCAATCGCCTTAACAACTTGGCAAGGGCGCTTCTTGAATTCGACCTTGTCATGACTCGAGGCATAAAGGTTTGAGAGGCCTGCGATAACGAGTCCCCAAACGTGGCGTGTAAGAAGAAGACTCGTAACATGACGTTGTGTGCCGCGACAGCCGTAACGCCAAAGTCAGTGGCTCGTAGGGACAGTGCCGAGTAACAAATAATCTTCCCAACGATGGTAAAGAAAATTGGCCCCGTCTTCCATAGTAAGGAGAGAAAGGCCGCTGGGTCGGGGAGGCTCCAAAGTGGTACTGGTCGAAGAGCTGCAGGTGCTGCTTGAGTAAGATCGCCCTGTCCCAACGTTGGAAAATCCTTCAGTACCTCTTGAACACCATTGTCCTTTCGCTTCTCGTCCTCCCTCCAGCTCCTCATGGTCCGTCGCGTCTGGCGCAACAACAAAAGCGCCGCCGAAGAGGACGCTGCGGCCGTTGCTGCGGCGGCACCCACCATCCCAAATTGTGGAACGAGTGCCAAATCGCCCATCACATTCACTAGCGATGCCACAGCCACTGCGATTGCAGGTGTGGTGGTATCCAAACAGGCCAAGCATACAGATTGGGCCACCATACCGAGAATAGAGAGCGGAGCCACCAGAGAACGTATTTGACAATATTGGAGTGCCAATTGAATCAAATCGGGGGAAGAGGATCCTCCGGCAGCCCATTGCAACAAAGGTCGCCCAGCAAAAGATGGTTGACGTGAGCATGGCGCCGAGTAGTGTAGCCAATCCCAGGACTTGGGAAGTCGCGGTTTGCAATTCCCGATAGTCCTGCTTGCAGAATCCATTGGCAACACTATTGGTGGTTGCAATGGCTAGAAAGTAGGTCAAATAAATAGCTGAGTCCATGAGCATCGTTGCTGGCCCGGGGCAGCAAGTTGCACAACATTTGAGTACTGTCCAACGACGGTAGTGTCCACAAGTGACAGCAGAGGTTCCGATAACCAGATCAGGGTAGTAGTTGAAATGAACAGGAGCATTGTCTTATAGGAAGGAATACCGTCTCGAAGCAGGGGAGAGTCGGGTGATGCATCTTGTTCCACCTGGGCACGTAGCCGTGTCAACGGTCCTCTCAGCAAAGGTTTGGAATAATGTCTGCTCAGCCCTAGCATTTGTTCGACGTCATTTGCGTTCCCTCGTCGTGAGAATATGGACAAAAATGAGGTTGCGGCAGTTTTGGCGCTCTTTCTATTGCTGTCAGCACCATAACCTGACCCAGTATGGCAGTGTCTTCCATGTCGGTGCTGACTTTGTCTGCAGACCCGCATGTGGCTAAAGGTCGGAGTATGACAACACCGAAGGGACGGGAACTGTGACGGTGCTATCTTTGCATTGAACACGCGCTCTGTAATTGCCGACTGACTCGATGCGGAATGTGTATGCGTATGCGTAAAGCAATCGACAGAGTGCAACGCAAGCGACAGGAACAACAAACATGCTCGATTTGTTCTCGTTCTTGACCTCATGTGAGCGGAATTCAGGAGCATGTATCTAGGAGACTATCAGGTACTCCAAGTTCTCAGTATATACGGAGACTGTGTGTGCAGCAACTCTCACAATCAGGTCAGTGTCAATTGCATTGACGAAGTCTATTACTCGTACGACGGAAGACTTGCATTCCGTGAAGTGTGTGATCAATTGTGATCAAAAACCAAGTACAAGTACTAGCTCCAGTGCGGCGGTTTCCGTGCACCGGGTTTTATCGCAGATTTTTTCATCGTCACGCTGCCATTGGTACAAAATGTACAAGAAGAAATCCGCTTCTGGTGGCCACTTTCTTTTGATAATACTTCAAGTACTACGGCATACACTCAAACATCACTAACAATTGTCCTTAAGGAGTGGTGCAAACTGCAAACTAGTAGCTAAAGAAGCATCAATAAGACATTATCTAACATATCAAGGAGTATCAGATGCCATTAATGGGGCTGCAACAAGTGAATCAAGGCAGAAGAAGTTGTGATTTTGGAACTGCGAAAGCAAGGTTCCCGGTGTACGCTGGTCATCATCTCCATCGGCAAACGTCCTCGGAATTACTTTGCAACTGCAGTGACACCACGGAGTCCCTTTGAACCTGGCACTCGCCAATATTCTACCCATTCAGTCAATCAAGCATCTTACAACTTCAGGATTTCCCTTTGACGATGAAACACCATAGATCATCAGACGTACCGAACGCTTGTTATTGCTGACCTGTCATAACCATGTCGCCCGGTTTCGCAACCTCCGGTGAGGTCCCTTCCATTGTTGACAACTCAGAGAGCTGAGCTCCCTTATGCAGGTGGTACCAACTGACAAGACACCAAACGACAAGCATCAATTTGATGCGGCTGTGCAGGCTCAGAAGCACTCCTATGAGATCAAAACCTTGAACTGCTGAGGATGCGTTAAATTGCCGGTCAAGTAAAACAAAGGCTTGCGCCAACAAAAGGCTGAACAGCATATTCTTCTTTAGTGCCAAGGACTCAACATGCGCTTTACCGTCACTGCAGCCGGAACATAGTTTTGTAGTCAGCATTGGAATCCCAATATTCTCTGATACCGAGCTGGCAATGACAAGTGTAGACGCACCTCCTTAGAAGGCATGTTCCTCTGAAGTTGGTAGTGGTGCACAACACAGCCAAGTATATATCGTGTATTGTTTGCTCTGACGGGACTGGTGGAGCACCGTTTCTCATTCCAAAGTTCTGGATAGTACCGGTATGTTGCTCGCATCGGAAGGTCTTCACCAATAGTCCAAATTAGCACAACAATGAAATGCAAACACCCTTGGTGAACGGTGTTGCTTTGATACATCCCTGAACTACTATTGCCATGGATTGATAGAGAACTGCATCTGCAACAACATCATCTATCCCTTGCCATACAATTCATTCCGATTCCTTAACCACAACGACCGAACCAAGAAGTACCTTGCTTGGATATGGTCAGACCCAGCATTAGAGCGAGAACCGTAAATTGTTGATTTTTCATACCCTGCCTTCAGCATCATCTTGTCCCCTGCTTACATTTCGTCCCCGCCAAACAGAGCTGCACTTCTCTTGATTACAACTGTTCGGACACAACTCAGAGCGAGTATCTTCCTGATCACCAATCTTGAGCGTGTCCATGATTCGGCCGTCTGGCAACGCGCTTCTCATTACAACGTTAGCTGCCGTGAGATACTGACGCAAATACCTGTTCAGTACGTCAGCAAAACGGCGGTGTAATGGGCGCCATGGTCACTCAAGTTGGAAACACAGGAGTGTCAGTTGCTGCTTGGGGGATGCGTTCGAACGCAAAGTAACGGGTAACACGTAAAATTACTACTAGGACCTACGATAGCGACTTTGAAAAAAAACCGGCGCGGGCCTTCCTTCACCCCGTGCACGGAAACCGCCGCACTGGAGGTCGTAGACTATTATAGTACTCGTACCTTGGAGCTAGTACAGTAGCTAGTTGCTAGTCTACTCCAGACTCCAGACTCCACCAGGCCGTGTAAAATTGGGGTATTTTCCTCAAATTGGGGTATATTCAACAATTTGGGGTATTTTCACCAATTTGAACCTTAAATCTATCCCAATTTAAAATCACGTAGAATATGTAGGAAGAGGCATGATAGTGTTGGCGGGTCGGCGGGAAGACCTCTGTGTTGATTTGGAGGGAAACCATGGAGCATGGAGTTGATTCTCCGTATTTTGAGTTGTAGCATATGTTATAAATTTTGTCAAACAAATTGACAATCAAATGCAGGCCAACAAGAAGCATACCAAGGGTATTAAGCCAACTCTTTTCCACGAGAAGTGGTTAATGGCTTATGCACTTCGCGTGACTGCTCGAGATACTGCAACAGACAGTTTTTGCCGAGGCTTGGGCTCCATTCAAAAACAATCCTTTTGAACCAGCCACTAAAGCGGTTCTTTGGTGGTCTGGCAACTGTTTTCCCTGGGACTGTTGAGTCTGATTTTGTGTTGATTAATTGGGAAAAGGACGATTATTGTACTAATCTCACTGATCGTTCCCTCAAGGGGATCCTACACTGCAAACAATACTTTGAATTCCTTGGTGTAGCTAACAAAATGAAGTAGTATTGATAAAAAATTGAAGATAATAGACAGGTAAGTGTGGTCTACGTCATAAACAAGTCTATTCTTGCCTACTAGTAGTTGTAGTACTTGAGTAGTAAACGTGGAAAGCAACGGTGCAGCCGAGTTGCACCGTTGCACCCCAGTTGGCAGTTGACACCCCAGTTGGCACCCCATTTGAAGACCCAAATTCACCCCAGAAATAGACTATTCTGGGGTTTTTGGGGTATTCAAAACCTCAATAATGTTTTGGTTTGCCATACTACATGCTGGGCTTACTTGCACAAAAATCAAACATTCATAACCTACTAGCTAATTGAAAACAACAATGAAGAACGTTCAAAACTTGTTTGAAGCTTCAATCCACTGTTGTGCCGTATAACAAGTGCCTTGAACTTGAAAAATGATGAGTATCTGTGAATGTAGAACATGGACTGCACACTAAATGCTGCCTTATCTACCATCCTCCACCTTGTAGGAGTAGTCAATGATTATCACTTGTAATCATTTTGTTGATCGCACCCAAATGCTGGTGCTTTAAAAGACAAGTACTACCAAAGCTCACCATGTGTTTGACATGCTCCAAGAATAGAGTTTTTTGAAATATGCATTGTATGCCAAATATCAGAGGTTGAGCTCATGCTTCAAGACACATGAATGCTGCCAGGCAGATTGTCTGCTGCCTTCAGTCTTCAGTCTAACATAGTTTGGATCAAAGTAATTGCACAGATTCTGCTGTCTGGTGATTGATGCCAAGAATGGAGAATGAGAGTAAAACACTCAGGATGGAACTGGTACATCCTCCAACCCTTCTACTTGAGAGTATTCTCCAATGTATGATAAAGTCTTTGTTGTTAGAAAACGCAAGATAACGTCTTGGAGGTTTTGCCTTCAGATATGAGTGATCAGGTGGGAATGAATGAAAGACAATGCAATTCTTAATTGTCATCACTTAAAGGCTCGTGAAGTATCAACAAAGGTAGTACTGAGAAACAAGTGAATGCCATTCAGATATGACCAAGAATGTCACCTTCTTCCTTGAATCGCATCCACAGGACTGTATCATAGGACTGTCTCAAATCAAATGCAAGGGAGAAAACCTCCCTCCAGTCAATTGCGATTTAGTAAATGCCACTAACACATGACTGACAATGCCACATCAAATCGTATTAACAGGATTTGGATCATCCTTCCAGCCAAGTGTGATGATCTTTGTAATGCCACCCAGATATGACCCAGCACAATTCCACCTCGAATCCAATTTGGTTCATACTGCCTCCAATAAAAAGCAAGGGAGGACAGTCTCTCTTCCACCTAAACATGATTAGTTGGCTCCATAATCATGTTCATGTAGTCTCGTCTCATTACTGGGCTGGACTCTTGTTGTATGATGTGGGTGTCACAGGATGCACTGGCATGACCATGCCCCAATCATTTTGATCAAGATGAGTACAAACATGCTCTCTGTTGCATAGTCCTTTACCCTTTGCCCTCCTCTGTAAAAAACACACGGATGCTCATGTAATAATAATAATCTAAAAAGTTAAAAAAAACTGAAATAACGCAAGTTATGTCATACAAGTTACATGCGTCGTAGTAGTAAGTCAAAATTAGTTCTACAGTACTGGGTACTGGAGTACGCTCAACTCCATACTTCGTTTTACCAATTCTCAGTATGTCATTCTGGCGTAGGCCGGTGTCGTGTGTAGGAGCAACACATGGAAATATTATTTATCATATTTAACGCTTTTAAACCGGTTTGTAGCTGCGATCACACACTCCAATTTCCATCTTATGGCCAACGTTTCTCAACGGGAAAGTAGTTGTGAATACTATATTAGAACATGAATACATATATAACTCATTGATTTCCACAAAGAACTGGACCGTTTCCGTTGTCCCGCCCACAGCGTCGCCCTCGCGCCATTCTGCCCGTTTCGCCGGTTCGACCTTCGAATTTTCCACACTCTGGTCGTGTATCACGTATCACACGTATGGCTGCCATAGTGCGTCGACTCATGAATTTGCCGAACTCTCCCCGTGACATCTAACGCTGTCGCTCGTTGTTCAGGAGGGGAAATAGAGTGAATTTTCTCTCCATCCACGTAGAAAGTAATAATTTTCATTCTTCACCCAGCAGTACTCCGACTATAGTTCATTCAAGTGCCAGACAAAAGCAGTGACTTCAACAGCCGGCAGGGGCACCATTCAACGCTCTAGCAGGTAGTACCTGAGAGGAACGCACCATCCCGTCCTCTCCCCTTCCATTTCACACCACTCACCCACTCATACGCACCCGCACATCCACAAATACTCGCATCAATCCCAATTCCAACAAGACATGATGGTGTTGAGCGCTTCCGAAGGACAGCGAAAAGAGAATTTACCGCTTCGCGGCAGTAGTGGGAGTGGAAGTGGCAGCGGCAGTGGCGGCTCGGAAAGTACGAGTGCATTGTCCAAACGACGGTCCAAAGGATTTGGAAAGGCACCCGTCAGTCCGGAAGGTGACCTAGGATTGGTGCCAAACCGACCGCAACACCCGCAACAGCTACAACGACAACAAAGCGGATCGTCTTTGGATTTGATGCTGCCTACTAGTACCACTGCTGACTCATCCACTGGACTTTTAGTTCTCATGTGTACTCAGAATGCCCTGGCGCATCAAACTCGAACGCAGCTTGCCTTGTGTCCTCCGGGTCGGAATAGACGAACATTGCAAGCATCGATGAGGAGTAGGCCAATCCGATCGTCAACGTTTCCTGGAAATGCTTTAGTGGCAGCAGTGAAGGAGGATGATTATCTCAGTATCAATGCCAATATTTTTGAAGCAGATGAAGGCGAAAGTAGCGGAGATGACGATGAACTCTTTGATGTCAAGGAATTACTGCTTGGGAAGCCTACGCTGTCAACTCGAACCACAACAATGCAAGCAGTGCGAGAACCACTTTTCACACCTAGTACAGAGGAGAACAACAAACTGCCATTTCGATTCAGAAAACTTCGATACTTTGATGCAGCAACAGCGTCAGATCGCTGTCTAGCAAGAGACTATTTGCGAAACGAACTTAAGAAATCGAGGAGACGAGCCTTGTTTCACAGATTGCAGAAGGAGCCAGATGTTGTCGATGGTATGAGTCGTTTCGAGGAAGCGGCAAGACTGTCGTCCTCGCTTCTGTTGGAAAGTTTGCTCCTTGACCCCTTGGAGAGTGTGGAAGGCATGGCCAAATGCTATGACGGGATTGTGGCAGCGGGTGTGGCTCTGCAGCAAAATGGTACTCGTAATCAAGTCCTGAAGGCACTGAGCCCACTACTGATTTCATCGCTCGAGAAAGTGTCCGGTCAAGTCATTTTGAATTTGGCAAAAATAAGGCGATTGTGCGGGACGCCTCGCTACCAACGTCGTTTTGTCCAACGCGTCGGCCCCTATCTCGTCCGACCATCGCGAGCTGCACCCTGGTGCTTGCGACACCAACATGATATGGAAGCGATCCTGGCGGCGGTCGAGCTCATTCTGGATTCGGCGGAAGATATTTTTTCAGGCAACTGGTATGAGAAGGGACGGCAGCTGCTACGCGATTCGGTTCGCAAGCAAACCCTCAGCGTGGCAGCTCAACAATTGAAGGATCTCAGCCCTGCTCCTTCGGTCTTTTGGCCCGCTCGACGATTCACTGTTACGCTGGCCGAATGGGAAGTCATGGCTGTTGATCGACAAATTAGAATCTCCATTGCCAATATTTTCACGCAAGATTGGTCCAAGGTAGTGGCCATGCCAGTCAGGGAACCTGACCTCAAGAGTCGACGTCGTGTGGGTAGCAAACAAGTATTGCAATCCCCCAAGAGTCCGGTCCGCCACAAGGCTCCTAAATTTCATTCATTTCATGGCGTACCACCTGCTCCAGACGACGTCGATGCTCCATTGTCCCCGTCTCCTGGAGTTGTCAAGACTCCACCGCGATCGCCATCATCTCCTCCAAATACTCCAATGTCGAGAGAGATTCTAAGGAGCCCGCCACCTCCACCGCACCACGAGCCCTGGATACAGGCACCACCAGCAATGACTCCCCTGTCGCCGCAAGCGTCGATTGCATCAGCAACGGACCCCCTCTCTCGGATGTCATCGAATGTGTCTGTGGCGTCGACTGGCTCCGCTAGCTTACAAGCGACACATTACCGCATGCTCACTTCGACAGCTGCCGAGCGCAAGCGAACTGTTGCTGCCTGTCGGGCACTTCGATCCCAGATTCAACGCTTCGAAGAAGCGTTCATGCAACTTCATGGTCGGGCGCCGAAGGGAGCATCAGAGCGCGCTCCGTTGGCTACAACTTATGCGCAATATCGTGAATGGAAACGTGCCATTCGAGCTGATGCGGCGTGTCGTATTCAGGCTTTATTTCGTGGAGCAAGGATCAGATGGTTGCTGCTGCGCAGTAGCAACAGTCGATTAGCTCGGGTCGTCATGACGAGAGCAGGTCGAGCTGTTGCTGGTGGTGGCAAAGCGACCAATGTAGCGCTGGAAAAATTAAGTATTCCCATCGACATAACGTCAGAGCCGGATCATAAGTTGGGCCTGCTGACCCCCATACCACATTCCAAGAAGGCGGATGGAGTGGATTTATTTATAAACAACACCAGTTCAAGGCAATTGTCTCCAGTCACACCTCCTTCCTGGTCCACCTCGGTCCAACCCCGAAGTTTATCCCCGAGTTCGTTTGCTGCGTCACCGTCGGCTACCAGCACCAGTGCCGCCAACAACGATTTGATGCAGATGTCTTTACCGGACCTTCAAGCTCGCAAACGGGATTTGAAACAGCAGCTGAAGCAATATGATATGAACTTTGCTCGCAAGCATGGTCGCATGCCGGTTAAGGCAGAGAAGGAACCGATTCGCCATGTTTATGAAATGTATAATACTCTCAAGAGTCGAATATCCGCAGTCGAACAACAAGAGCAGGAACAACAGCAGCAGAAAAAGCCTGCAGCTGTGACTGCAACGCAAGCGAAACAGCATCCACAACCACGTCCGTTGCAACGAACGCTGTCACCCCCCGTCAGCGTTTCCAGTGCTGGTGGGAGCAATCGCCTCGAATCAGATCAAGGCCAGGAAGTCATGGCACGTGGTACTCGGCAAGGCAGTGCTAGCATAAGCAACACCTCGAGCAGCAAAGCCAAACAGCTGCAGCAGCAACAACAACTCCAACAGCTGCAGCAACAACAACAACAACAGCAGCAGCAACAACAGACCGTTTATTCTCCAGCTCCCCTCAATTGGATCTTCCACCACCTGTGTTGGCTGGTACTCCGGCCCACGAGCTGGCGAATCTCAAGACAGAAAAGGCTAAACTCCATCAAATGCTTCGGTCATATGAGAAAGATTTCTTTAAGGAGCATGGTCGTCAGGTGTCAAGCTTTGCTGAAATCAAACCAGTTGCAAGTCAATATCGTCGCTACAAGGAGATAAAGAAGGCAATTGCCGTCTTACAGCTGCAAGTGGATGGTGGTAGCCACTAAACTAAATATAACAAATGATTGGAAAGATGAATATTTGCCGAGAGAGCTGCCACGGTTGGTGCTGCGCGATTCTGTGGACCATACACTCTTCAGGAGTGCGAGGCCCACGTTCGTGGATACAGCACTATATCGTCCGAGTCAATTTCCAAGCCGTCCGCCGAACTTGTCAATTCAATCAAGAGTTATATCGATGTGCGGTACTAGGTACTAGTATGATACAGGACACTTCTTCTTGTATGGAAGCGAATACGCTTCCGTAAGAATCGAACATGGGGGCAACTTGGATCATTTGCACCGAAAGACTGGACTTTCCTTGATCAGAAAATTGTACAGAGCAGTACATGGACTAATTGCACTGCCTTCAACAAGGAGCACTTCGAAGCTCAATTTTAGGCAAAGGTCCATCATTCGCATCCACTCTAGCAGGTACTTCAAAGGGCATAAACAACTTTTTTATAATTCGTGGCTTTAAAACTTCATCAAATGTGGCTTATCATTCGCATTCAAAGTAAAACGAGCCGCCAAGTATCCCTCCAACATGGGGGTCGCAGCTACCGTCGTGAGAAGAACGGCATCCACCGCCGTTTGCGCAGCCTTGCGAGCATCCGAGACAATGGCTGCCTTTGGAGCATCTCCCATGAAGAAATCATCCTCACCTTCCGTCTTCGCCTCCTTCTCTCTTCCAAAGAATGCATCATTGTAGGCGGAAACATCCACTCCACTCACATCGACCTTGGTGGAGGTGGCAATCACATACGCGGCATTGACGCGTCGGAGCGGCACTCCGTTAATTTTGTAGGGTCCGGTGACCAGAACGAGTCCCGACGGAAGGACTTTCAAGCAAATGACGCGCTTGCCACGGAATCGACCAGCCAAAAGAATCAGAACAGTTCCCGGAGTGATAGATTTGCGGATTTTAGGTGGCTGAGAGTAAAGGAAGGGAATGTTGGAGCGAGTTAGACCTGGCCGTTTAGGAAAGGTACAAGTAAAACGCAATAATGTACAGTGAACTTACGTTTTGCTTGACAACATGCTTGACTTCGACCTTGACGTCCTCCGCCGGGTAGAATTTTGGGTTCTTTGGGGTTGTGGAGGTTGCCTTCTACACAAGCAATGAGAGAAATCGAATGTTAGAATGTTGAGTTGGAGACAAAAGGATGTGCAACGGCTACAACAGCACTGAGAATATCAAAATCAATCCAATGATTTGCATATTCAATGAAACAGCCCTAGCTCGTATTGATCCTCCAGCATGATGATATCAAGAGCCATGGTCGTAGTGCAAACGCAACCTCGATCGGACCCACTTGCCTTTGCCGTCATCTTGCTCTGCAGTGTTTTTATTTGGTCTCACCAGCACGAGACTTGAGTAACCGGTGAGAGTCAAGAACCGGGTCCCTAACTTGTGGACCATTCAATCCAACCAGAAGGAATTTTCGGAAAGGGATGGGGATACAAATCTGTGACTTCTGCTTCTGTACAATACCGTATCGTACTTCGTATCACCTGGTACTCAGTACAGTACCATGCACCTACTAACGGTCAGTAACAGGTCCAACCTCAAGACTCGAGTATATACTGTGTACCGGTACCCGGTACTCGTACCGCGTAACGACACCTCGGTCGTACTGGAGTACAGTACTGTAGTACCATTTGCTGGTACAGTACTGACAGGACAGCAGTAAGCACTTGTTCTTCTCTACGGTCCACAGTACCAGTACTAAGTCTCTGGTATGTGCAATTCAAGTCCGACGCATGCCGTTGCCGAACCACAGGCCTACTTGTACAATGATCCAAGGAGGAGCAGGAACATCAAGTTCCCGAGCACGAAATCAGCCATTGCAGCAAACTTGCAGTGGATTGCGGTGGCGAGGAAGCATCCTGAGGTGGCAGAGAGTGTATTCTACGCTTTGCGGGGGGGTGCCGTCCATGGAGGGCAGGCCCAGTCAATTGCGCAGGCGATGCTCGACGACAAGAATCTTGATCCTTGCGAACTTTGGGCCGCTATTGAAGGGTATTACAACACTGCTTTGAATCGGGCTAATGTTGTATTATTTGATATAAGGCGCCTGCTGAATATCAGGTTGGACCCGGACACAACGGCCACAAAGTTTATCTCGGATTTTCGTGATTGTTTGCAACGACTTCGCAAGAATAATGCTCGTCTGTCGGATGATTCGGATACGTTGCGTGCTTTATTGCTAGTAGCGATCCAAGATGACGATTTCGAGATGGTTCGGGACTCAATCGTTCATCGTCCGAACGAGAGCGTTGAGTCCATCCTCACCGAAATCAGAGAACGGGAAACCTCGTTGATGATGAAGGATCGGGCTTCGAACCCGAACAGCGACTCGAGTACTCGTTACTCCCGTCGCACCCAACAGTCATCTTCTACATCCTCCCGCGCGAACTCTAAAGACTGTTCTCCATCTGACGCGAACAAGCCTGGCAATAGGAAGTGGTGCATACCGAAGTATCCCGACACTTGGAGGAAGTCGTTTGGTCATTCCTTCTTTAAGCTGGCTCTTGATTGGCAAACAGATGCTCACAAAGGTCGAACCCAGGAAGAATTGAATAAGAACTACGACACTATAGTCGAATCATTTATTCCTGGACAAAGAGTTCCAAGAAATCCAAGTCTCGGTCGAATACGAGCAGTCCGGAGTCTTCGGAATGGCTTCGGCTACTACAACTGGGAGTGACTTGCAGACTGAGGGTGACAGTGAATCCCTCGCAAGCGCATTCGCTTACAAAGAGCCGCAGAGTGGTTACTGAACGCTCCGCTTGACTGGTTGCAGAGGAGTCGGCTGTTCGGACTTTACGTCGTGTAACTAGCGTTAATGACTACATTTCCGAAGCTGATCCCTCGCAGCATATTCTTGTATCCGATACTGGCAATGACCAGACACTAATAACGAAGGCCTGGAGAATTTTAAAGAGGACTGGTCGCGAAGTCATCATGACAGGAGCTTTCGCTGGCAGAAGCGTTGGTGAAGTGTTTCCGGTGGTGTCGGCAGTGGCCAAGTTACTATGTGAGGATGGGAATGCGTATGCGGCATACGTACATGAGGCACTGTATGACAGTAACGATGCTCAACGCGAGTCTCTCTCGGTCCATCAGTCACTCCGTGATATACGCAACGGCATTGACGATCGCGCACGTTGCGAACGTGATGTTAGCGGCAATCCGGGGAAACAAATGGCGAGATTTGGATCGGTTACGATGCTATTCTTTTTTGATGGCACGAAATGCTTCTTTGAAGTTCAACGGATAACTGACGACGAGATACAACGGTTGCCTAGCGTGACATTAACTGATGGAAGTAAACCGTATGAACCTCTTGCACGGTTACATTCTAGACGCCGCCCTGTTCTTGACGCCACTTCCATTAATTGGAAACGTTGTCTGGGTTTTATTCCCGATCATGTTGTCAGCAAGACTTTGTTGGCGACGACCCAACTCGTTCCGACGGTGGAATCTGAAACACGGGAGGTCATGCGAGATCACTTGCAGACAAGATTACCCGAGTTGAAGGTTCGAAGAATGAACGATACTTGTCATGTCGATACGTTCTTCTCCTCGATACCGTCGGTCCGCGGTTATACATGTTGGAACATGTTTTCTTTCCAGAAGTCTGGTTTGGATGCAGCGTACTTGATGCATCGACGTTCACAGAGTCCGTCCACATTGACTCGGATGATAAGTGATTTTGGAGCACCGAGTCAATTGAAGTCGGATAATGCTCCTGAGTTTCAAAGCAAGAGATGGATGGCACACCTCTCGTCCATGTCCATCTCTTCTGTGTTCACCGAGCCTCATCATCCAAACCAGAACCTGGCAGAGAGACGTGGCGGCATGTTGAAGACAGCCGTTACTCACTTGTTAAGGATAACGGGTGCCCCTTTGCCCTATTGGTGCTTTGCATTGGAGTACATGTGCCTCGTTTGTTCGGTGACAGCCAGACGGAGTCTGGACTGGTTATCTCCCCATGAACGGCATTGGGGGGATCGCCCGGATATCAGTGTATTCCGGTTCGTTTTCTGGGAACCAATATGGTTTTACAATCCGCGACAGTCTTTTCCCAAATCTAAAATGTTGAAGGGCAGATTTTGGGAATTGCTCAGAACGTCGGTGACGCATTCTGTTATCTCATTTTGTCGCAACCAGAAGACGAATCGGAAGGGACGCCGCAGGTGCTAGCCAGGTCCGTAATACGACGGCGATTCGCCGGCGAGTCGGCGACCGAATAACTATTGTCGTATGTTTAATGTTAATCATCCTCAATGAACACGCATTACAAGAAGGAACATCAGGACAGCAGCAGGTCTATTTTGAACAATGAGGAGGAAATCAATTTATTATACTGGTGCTGCACAAGATAAAGCTATATGCAATATGCTGGAGTACTTATCAAGATTACGCATGATCAAGCAAGTGGCAGAAATGCCCTAGCTCACTGTTGAGAAATCGAGGATATTACCGCAGTATCCTTTCTTGCTGGCTGTTGATTCCGAATTTTGTGATATGCTGTGATGTGTGGTGACACTGATATGCCTCTTCTACTTCATTTTCCCGGCGAGCAGCATTGATGCTTTTGCACTCTTTTATTAATGGTACTTTCACAGCATCATTGAAATCAATAACTTCAACTAATGTCACTGCACATTTTGTGGAAACAAGCAAGTTTCAAGCAAGTTTTGTTTTCCCCAAGCCTCATTACAAACAAGACATGCCAAGAACCTCCTGGTATGAGTATCAAATGTCGAGGGTGCCGAGGGCTACCAGGTGATGCTAGTGACACATTTGGATCAGCTGATACACTCCTTGCAGAGTTTCAAGCTCTTGTTGCTGGTGCTTGTTGTGATTCATCTTCAATTGCAGTATATGGTATTGGCATGACTGACCTACAGCACTGGAAAAGCTCAAAGTGTGTAGATGGCTTAGATCAAAGACTCTGCTGATAATTGCCTGATTCACCAAGAATTCAAGCAAGTAGCACCTTTTCAGTGATTCAGTGAACACTCCTCTGTCCATTCTCTTGATGCACACGAAGAGGAATGAGAAGCCATCCTCTGAGACTGTTTATGAGAGGTAATGGGATGCAAACAAGGTCTGGCTGGTACTGCCCTGGATGAAGGTGCTGGCATCATCAGGGTTGGTATCCGGGTTTTGTTGTTGCATCATGTTTAGGAAATCCGGAGGCCAACAAAACAGCAAGCGTTGTTTGTTGGGGTTGCAGCAAGGTACGAGTTTTGCGTTCCCGTAAGGATTGGGCTTATGCTGTGTATTGGTTGTCGTGGTGGTCGCTTCTTCTTCCTTTTTACTGGTGTCTGGTGGCTTGTTCCCCCTTTCAACGTGGACCCTATACATATACAATAGGCGCACCGCCCACCTTGAAAAAGTACTGTACTAGCAGGTACTAGTAGTACTATTGACCTGTATGTCATAGAGGATACAAGTACAATTGTACGCTAAAACGAAAACATGCTTAGGCAATTGGAATGTACAGTACTATCGTAGAGTATCGGTACGGGATTTAAAGAGTTGTATTCTCACCTGGTACAAGGCACAAGTACTACCGGTAGTAGTTAGTACTGTAAGACGAGGCAGTGGTGTTGTCGCAAACCGGACACAGGAGTCGGCCTGCAAGTCCGGACGTTCTGTTTATCGCACTGCCGTGTGATGAGGTGTGAGCGCGGAGCGCGGAGTCGCCATTCGAACGGGGACACTCGCAAGCTTTTGAGTACAAGTACATGTACGAGTATTTGTAATTTGTACTGCTGGATTCTCCCTCGACGGCCCTTCCCAGCTCTTGTGTACATAGACCTAGTAGTTAGAGTGGAAATTGTAGCTTGTATTTGCCAACTGGGCCGCCGCTGCCGCTGCCGCTGCCGCTGCTGTCATACTGCCCACTACTGGAGAGCTCGATATCAGATATCAGATAGCAACACGACATGGCTGCAGCAGTTGTCAACACCGAAGGCCTTCCTGGGGAAGATGAGCACAATTCAGCGCTTCGTTTCGAAGACTTGACGATTGATGACGATCTGCCTCTGTTGGAACGCGTCGTCCGATACTGTCGTTCTGGCATTGCATTGCAACGATTAGTTCATGTAAAAATGCTGGCAGAGACTGCCGAGACTGTGGGGTGAGTCAAACATCTAAATAGTTGTCATTGTTGTTGTAGTTCTGGTTGAATTTTGTGGGTGTTAATGCGCACATATCGCCTGAAGTGATGAAGGCTGTACCTTAACCTATACCTGTTTGTTTTCTGCTCTGGAGTACTCGACACCACTGTAGTCTCATGAGCTCACTGACTAACTCACCAACTATCAACTTGCACTCATAAATGACTTGTCCAACATTATGTACCAACAGAATGAGTGCAACACTGTCCACGTTGGTCCCGCTTCTCCATCCTCTCGTATCGGATCCTGAATCGATTATTCGTCAGCATTTGGCCTCGCAGCTGCCATTGGCAGTTGTGTATGATCCGAGGAGTTGGTCCTCGCCAGAAACTGTCGGTCGAGCAGATCTTGCAAGACCCGTCGACGCCGAGAATGTTTGTCGAAGCTGGCTACAAGGCTGTGACTTCAGCTATCGTCTCTCACCTTCACACATTGATAACAGACGTCGATACGGACGTTCGTCGAGCCGCATCCGAATCTTTGTCTGCGCTCAGTACACAAATTCAAAAAAAGGATGTCGCATCTGTCCTTGTATCGATCCCTGTCTCGCTTGCGCGAGAGGTTAAACCCCTCAAGGGCATGCCGGACGGTTTCCATGAAGAATTGCGTATTACCGCATGCCACTTGTTGGCAGAACTCGCGGGTGCTGCTGAACATGGTAAACTCCCACCAGAATGTGTCTCCAATCACATCTGGCCGGCAGTCTCAAAACTCTGCCGCGACCCTTCCTTTCGAGTCCGTCGCTGTGCTGCGCAAGCCCTGCCTCGAATCCTGGGAGGAACTGGTTCGTTGTCGTTGGCGCAGGAAGCAATTCTCCCGGCCTTTGAGGAGCTTTCCGGCGATGACATGTACCGTGTCCGGAAGAGCACTGGCGAGTGTTTGGTAGACATGTCAAGATCACTCGTGATTGTCGCACAAATGTCCTCGAACGAAGCAGAACGCAACAAGATTAAGGCCATGCGCCGTATGATCTTGATTCCGATAGCCTTGCAGTTGCTCTCCGATGCCAACAAATTTGTCCGACACGGCATGATGCAATTTTTAGGGCCATTTATCGCGTCGTTCTATCCTCTCGAGGCGGGGACATTGGATTTGCCAGGGACCGACGCAGCAGATCCTGTTTTGGAGGGAATCGGATCCCAGTTCTTTCCGCATGCCAGTTCCATGGTGTCGCGCTTGAATGCGTCGGGATCAACCACGACCTCTTCGCCAACCCCAACTCCAGCCACTTTGGATCCACCGACACCGCAGGTCTCAGAACGACAAATACTTATTGACTGTTTGCCAGAGTTCGTTCCATCGAATCGCATATCCTACTTGACCTTGTCGGCGGTCGCCCGACATCGGCGAGAAAACCCTCCTGATCCGGAAGATTTGCGGGCTATTCAGTCTGGAATGTTGGGGCAGTTCTGCGCGCTTGCGACAATTGCGACTGGGGATGACAATACTGATGCTGAAATGAGTCTATTGCGCATATTCCTATCCAGCAGTGATTCTGTTGTTTGGTCCAGAAAATTGGAGAGGGCCTCTTTACCAATGCTTTCTATCATTGATCAATCCCAATCATGGTGCTACGTCTGAAGATGCTGTCCTTGCAGCGCCTCCGCTCCCTGTCAAGCGATGCTTGGCATCTAGTTTACACATTAGCACATGTCTTGGGGTCAGCATTCACCGTTTCCGATCTCTTGCCGGTCTATCGTCAACACTTTGCATTCGACACCGACGAGTCTGTCCGCTTGAACGTCATACGCAACTTCCCCTTGCTGTTCTCGCTCTTGCCCTCGGCTGCCCTCAAGGCGGAATATCTTGCCTTGTGGAGAGACATTGTCAAGGGCGAAGACTTGCTGGGAGCTCACAAACGGTCGGCGACAGACCCCATGCTTCTCAATTGGCGCCAGCGCGATCACGTTTCGCGCAGTCTGCCGGAATTGATTGGCCTTGCAAGCAGTGCGCAAGTATATGAACATATTTGGCCCATTGTAAAGTTGCTCCTGGTCGATTCCGTATCGTTGGTTCGAGAAGATGCGGAATGGTCAATTCCCCTTTTGTTGCGAGCGTTTTGTTCTGAAAATGTTAAGATGGAGAATGCGAAGCAATGGTCTGCTGATATCTGCCAAGAGGTTATCCTATGGCTCAAGGAAACTATTCTCGGGTCTTCCAAAAAAGGAGAAGGAAATGCAAACTACTCCAAACGACAACTGTATTGCAGCATCTGTTCAACTGTTGGCTTTGCTTTACGCTTTGGTGATTTCTCTCCTCAATGGGACGAACGCTACCGCCACTTGTTGCCCAAGGGCGTTACAGAATCTTACGTTGCATACCAAACACTCTCGACCGCAGAGCGCCAACATCTGCGACGGTTGTTAGTGTATGATCTCTTGCCTCCCGCTCTGGAGATGAAATCCGATCGTGTGACCAACGTGCGACTCACGCTTATGAAGATTTTACAATCCATGCCTGGAGATGTGCGATCCCTGTCGACGGCGGCGGAAGTCTTGCAAGAGCTAGAAGATGAATGGGTAACATGGGAAAGCTTCAATGGCGGAGAAAATGCTCTTGTTAAATCTCCGCAAAAGCAGCACCGCCCCGAGGAACTTCGAGCTGCTATCTAAACTTGGTAACCCTTTTTGAGTTCAAGGCAGGTTCCCTGTCATATGTGTGGCAATCGTGCAAGTGAAAGTATTCAGTGAAGGATGCTTCCAACAATAATCTTTTGCTAAATTAACAATAATCGAGGCGTTTCCGAGGTTCGCTAAACGCGTCATCGCCTTCTACTTTTTGTTTCACTTGTCCATTGGCATAAAGTTCGCAGGGAATTGGTGTCGCATTCTGCGGTCTCATGCCTGCACCATCCTCAAAATTTCACGTATGACATTGTAATGGCAAACCACGGCAATCGTTTCCTCCATTCGCTCTGCAAACAAGTATTGCATAGCCCTTCGAATCGCCTTCCCTCGATTGTTTTTTCCATCGTACAAAACCGCTGGCCACGTATCTGGGAGCAGCGTTTTGGCATCAATGGTCCGGTCTGTCGCTTCAAGGTCCTTCAAGACTTTCTGGATGGGTCGAGGTGTATTTTCTGGCACCCGAGAGCCGACTTCGGCCAAATCGTAGTGTATGAGTATTCGTTGTTCGGGATCGGGGAACCCCAAAATGGCCGTATGCAGGGCCCTTGTCAATGGCGATGACACAACAAGCTCAGGGTGTCCTTGATCAAACTGATATTCGACAAGCTGTTGAGCCTGGCGCACGCCCTCGGGGGTGAGACTTGCGTCGCGTAATCGTTGATCCCTCTGTCGATCCAAACCCATCCGTTTTGCCACTTGCCCTTCGCTCTGACCATGACGAATCAAATACAAGCGCTTAGGTGCCGTGCGAGGAGTCTTCAGTGTAAGATGCTTGGCTGTTGACATGGATGGAGTTTCAGTCATGGGTCTCCAAGGCGACTTGTGATGACCACGTGTGGACGGAGTTGATACTGTGGTTGGCATGGCTGCCGTTGTTTCTGTTGTTGTTGTTGTTTTCGGCCTCATCATTGGAGCGGTTTTGGAAACCGCAGAGTCTGAATCAGTCCTGACGCGATTTGCCTTGGAGGCTTTGGTCGGAGTCATGTAACGAGGGCGGCTTGTCATGATGATTCCCACTCCGGTATTGTACTCGTAGTATGTCGTTGTTTGCTGTCTCGATTTTGAATTTGAGACACGCATCTTCTTGATTCGACATGTACGACTTATTACAGACGACGACAGACGAGGAGGTGTGCAGTTTGCTGCAGTTCTCTTCTGCTGTTTACTCCGGCTACAGCAGTACCGTAGGTCAAGAGTCTTCTGTACATGTCATACCATGTCCTACTACGGTAGCTTCACCGGTAAACGGGCGCTACCAGTAGTAGCTGTACCCCAGTTTCCATATTCTGGAGTCTGGAGTACCAGGTACGTACGTCTCAAACAGAATCCGAGGAATCAGGGGTATGATAGTCATGATGGAACGAGTCCCACAAAAAACGCCGAATTGCTACCGAAATGGATTCTTGGTAAACATTCGATTCCCTTAAGTAAAGAACAGTTTTCCGTTATAAGTGTATCATGGAATGTAGACATCCAATGATCCGACTGGAGGACGCCTGCGACAAAAATCCCGTATTTCCTCCCGTATTAGCTCCAAGGGTGTCCTTGACACATGAGAAGTGGGCATTCATGCAACTCATCAAAGTTGATATTGATCACTTGGATACATATGCGTTGAAAATAGCGGGCATCGAACCCACCGGCTCGATTCCAACTTTTTTGACAAGAAGAGAATCATTCGTGTAAAAGATAAAAAAGCACAATGCTCCGACGTGCCGGATCATCTGGTATCTTCAAACCGCATTCTACATCTATTGTTGTACTCCGAGTCCATAGTGCATACCTTTCCATCGCCTTGCTTGAACTTACCACTTACCTCTGTGCACCATGGACAATGAAGATGATCCAGGTGCTATCCCTGCTGTTAGGCATGTGGAATATGTGAAGGAAGCGGAAGCTCCACCTCCTGTTGCCCCGTTGCAGAGAACAAAGGATGATATGAGCGAGTCTCCGTTCGACGAAACAATCAAGGAAGAGCAGCTCAAGGAGCTTGACGACATCATTGCCATGATTTCTTCTAACACGAGTCCCGATTCTTCGATTGCTCCAGCACAAGCAAGTTCTCCCCATCCTCTTCCCCCGCCATCAGCACCACCGACGTTTGACCCACTTGAACACCATCTTCCATTTAGCCCCATTGTACATCCCATTCAAGAACCATCGCCGTTGGACGACTTGAACGCTCCTGACGATGAACCGATGATCGAAGCGAAGGATGATCAAATGTCATCGTTTGGCTCGGCTGGAGGGCCGTCGTATCTACCAGAACCGATCCGATACACGATGGAGGATCCGCCATTGGAACACCAGCACGATGAAGTATCCGATGCCTCGGATGGTGAAACGCCGACTCGGTCTCCCCTGGTCACGAGAAAGGCTACATCACCTTCGCCTCTTCTTGTTAAGCAACCAGATCCCGAGTCGCCAGACGACGAGGGGATGGCTGTGAGTGATGAACCGACGCTTGCCGACCAAGCCGTTTTCACCCGCAAATCAGAAGACGACGATGATCGCAGCAAAGTTGACTCGATCATGTTAATTGACAACGACGTCGAGGACGACGATGATGACGAAGACGACGTAGAAGAAGATGACGAAGAGATTATGGAGGAAATCGCAAGAGAATGCTCCCCTGTCAGCGCGTGTCTCACTGAGGTTGGTACAATGGCGGGTGAAATCTACAATAGTGTCGAGGAGAATCTCAAGCGTCAAGATTCCAACGCTGAGGCTGAAGAAGATAACTTACAAAAAGGCGAGGCTATGCTGGCTGAGGAAAGCGAAATTTCCTTGGTTCCTCCAAACTCGGATGCTGTTCCACAGTCCGATGAAACAACAGACGCCGACCCACCGCAGGAACTTGATCACGCCTACGCAACGCCCTACGACCCTCAGGAAATCCTGGCGTACCCATCGGAAGAGGGATCACTTCTGCAGTACCCAACTGAATACGATGTCACCCACAGTCCGCTGCCTGCAGTTCCGTCTCTTCTTGGCGAAGACGCGTACGAGGATGAAGACGTTGAAATCGTCGACCGTGAGTTGGATTTCAGCAACCAAGACATGGAACCAGAGACTGCAGAGGTTGGTGAGAAGGATGAGGTGCTCGTTTTGCCGAATGTCGTTGCCGGCGATGAATCGGAACCTCAATCAGAAGCAGAGGAGACTGGAGACGAACCGTCCGACGAGGACAAGATGCTGAAAGCTGAGAGGGATGCCGAGGCTACCAATTCTATTCTGAGCAGCGCTGCATTGAGCGCAGCTCTATTGGGCTTGGGCCCGAGGATATCGAATCGTCTTTCCAACGTACCGCGAGATGAGCGACTGGCTGCTCCCGAAGGAGTAGATCCCATTGATAATCCCATCCGAAGAAGCGCGTCGGCGGAGGAAACCATATCTAGTAGGGAAGCCTATGTTGTGGGATCCATCAATGATACCTCTCGTGACCCCAAGCATCCCGAAGATATGGTATGGATTCATAAACACCCCACGAATGAGGATATGAATGCGAGCCATGATTACACGGTCGGGACTGCTGTGAACGAGAGTCGCGACGACGGGGTCTCAGAAGAAGAACATTTCATTGACGAGGAGCAACCACCTGATAACTCGAAGACCCGCGACGCTTTCGCACAGTCGAAGAATCCTGGAAGTTGGAGTCGAAAGTGCTATATCTTGATCTGCATCGGTCTCGCTGTTCTCGCGATAATTATTGCCATCAGTGTCGTCTTCGGGACGAAAAGCGCGAGTAGCAATGCGACGGAGGGACCTTCCGCAGGCGGCGAGACTCGTGAGACACAATTCAGTCAACTTCTTGTGGGAAATTCTCTGGCGGATCCTTCGCTACTTTCGGATGAATCATCGTCGGAATCCAAGGCGATGAAATGGATGATTTACGAAGACCCACTGGCGCTTGATCCTACCAACTCCTCGGCTGAGAACGAACTGCGTATCTCGCAAAGGTACTCTCTTGCCACACTGTATTTTGCGTCTCCTGTTGGACAGTGGGCGAATGCGAGTCGATGGCTCGACAACGATGAGTGTGAATGGTTTGGAATTGTCTGCGATGGAGATGTAGTCAATGAAATTGATCTTTCTGAAAACAACGTTACCGGTACTATTTCCGCGGACATTGCTCAGCTCTCTTCGCTCGTTCGATTTGTTATTAATCAGAATGGGGTGAAAGGGAGTATTCCAACGTCCATGGCGAAAATGTTGAATTTAAAAGTGTTGGGGTTGCGATACAATTCCCTGGATCAAAAGTTACAAGGCTTTGATTTTTCAATGCTGACAGACCTGGAAGTCTTCGATGTCAAGGAAAACAAGATGTTGGGCTCTATTCCGTCTTCAATTTACTCATTGACAGCGTTGACTTATTTGGACTTCAACAGCAATCGTCTGACCGGAACTGTGTCGACAAAGATTGGCAGTCTAACAAAGCTCGAGCGCTTCGTTATAAAGGGGAACGCATTCGTTGGTAGTATTCCATCAGAGATCGGAAAACTTAAATTGGCGAAGATCATTGATGTCTCCGGCAACCAATTAAGTGGTCCAATCCCGACCCAAGTAAATGCTATGACTGAGTTGATTGTGTTCAACGCGTACGAAAACAAGGTTGATGGCAAAATTCCGCTTGGATTTGGAAGTCTTTCTAAACTTGGTACGTTTCTTGCGTCCTCTGTCGCCAAGGCCTCTTAATCTTGAAATCGCAGAACTTACACCGCCCCCTTCGCTACGATATTAGAAACGCTCGAGCTTGCAGACAACCTCATGATTGGACCCATCCCCCCAGAGCTAGGTAACGCTATCGAACTGAGAGAATTGACCCTCGATGGCAATATCTTGACAGGCACAATCCCTTCCTCTCTGGGAAAATTGGTCAACCTGAAGACCTTGAGCCTCGGTGACAACCCCTTTGGCGAAAGTCTTGTCCCTACCTTTATCTACGAGCTCCCTGACCTAGTAGAGCTCAGTCTGCAAAATGCCACCCTTGTTGGTCCAGTGGCCGCTGCGATTGGTAATCTGGACAATCTCGAGACGCTTCGTTTAGATAATAACTTCCTCAACGCGACTGTCCCATCCGAAATGGGCAATTTGGTCAACCTACAAGTTCTCCGCCTCGAATTGAATGCGTTAACTGGATCACTTCCAACATACATCGGCCAACTCGTCAAACTTGCTGAACTTCGCGTGCATGACAACCTTATGACCGGCAGCATTCCGTCCCAAATCGGCGAGTTGGTGCAGCTTACGAGTCTCACCTTCGGACGCAACTACTTCAATGGTGCATTTCCGCGTACCGTGTCCAACTTGGTGAATTTGCAGCTTTTGACGTGCGAGGATAACTTCCTGACTGGAACACTGCCGGCCAACATTGGAAACATGAAAGAGCTGGAAGTTTTCCGATGTCATCTTCAACGCTTCGAAGATGTCGTGACGGCAACGGGGCTGCAGGGCCAGCTACCGAGTTCGATTGGAAATCTGAAGAAGCTGAAAGAATTGTCCCTTTACCAGAATGGCTTGACGGGCTCTATTCCGTCTGCATTGGGCTCTTGCGAATTCTTAGAAGTGCTCGATCTCGAACTGAATAAATTCGTTGGAGTGGTGCCTTCAGCGATTGGTAAGCTTCCGATACTCTCAATTTTGCTACTTGGGGGAAACAGCGGGGTGACAAATCCATTGCCACAATCAGTGTGCTCTATCGACACCATCACGCGGTATCGAGTTGACTGTGGTTTGCGTTGCACGTGCTGTACGGACCTTTGTGGAAGCCGCGGCGAGACCTTGGCAGAATGATTTTAATTCCTTTCACATTGGAGATATCAGGTACTACTCTGGAAAACAAGCAAAACGTTATCAGCACTCCTCTATATGTTTTATTTAATCATGACGATTTGACGTTAAACTTGTTGGGTCAACATTAAAATTACAACAACCTAAAGCAAGAGGTGAGTTTGTCCCCCACAGCACAGGCACTATAACTGTATTAGAGACTTATTGCTTCGTTCTCCGGAGCTCATCTTGCATTTTACTAAGGACTAATGTGAACAGCACGCCCCTTCTCTTGAGACTTGAGTTCGCCTTGGCGGCAACTTTCGGCGGATGTTGCTTCCTTCGTGGCAGACGGTGCAATTGCGCACCGTACCGGGTAGTCTACTTGTACCGGATATGAGGAACCGCAACTATGATATAGGGAAAAAGGTCACAACTTCCATAGCGAGAGGGGAGTTGTACTCCGTTGGGTATCTGGTATATGTGTATTGTGTATGTATACCAGTACAGATACCTCGTACCAGGTAAATTGTACAACATATGTCATACTATATTCATATATGCTCTGGTATGATAACTGATAACACTGCACAGGCTGTACAAAAGTACCAGTACGCACTACTCACCCTCAAGGGCCAGGCATCAAAACTTGACTCCGACAAGAACAAGATTCAAAGTCGAGCAAGGCTGGGAGAGTTGTTTGCAAGACAGCGTGAGTACATATGACATGACTTCTTTGGCAACCATCGCATGCACGACGACGACGACGTCGTCCTCTACCACGAAGCCTCAATTGACTGCTACATTGACGATTGCACGTCGAAACAATCGTCCGTACAAAGTGGAAGAAGACGATGATGACGATGAAGACGCAGTTGCGGACGTTCCATTTTCCCAAGAAGCACAAGAGATTCGACGTCTAGAGCGCACTGGTGCCATGAGTCACGTTGTGGGAGAAACCAGCATCCTGTCACAAGAAATTTTGATACTGACGCAACCTGATGGTGTTGATGATACTGATGGCGTCGATGGCGACTCACGCAATAATCCAAACAAACAACTTATCGCGTTTGCTGGCGAAAATGCTTCTTGCGCCAATGCCGATGCGAATGCTAGCCTGAACGGTGTCGCCACAACTGTTGCATCTGTCTCTACTGCCGCAATTACAGACGACAACAACCACGACAATGAAGAAAAACAACACCTCGAGGGCAAGCTCGAGGCACTACAGAAACCAATGCAAATGGAAGGAGCCTTTTCATTGCCTTCAAATGATTCGCAATGGAACATTAGCGTTAACATGAACATGCAGACATTCTCACAAACTACCTTCCTGGGAGCTTTCTCGCAAACAACGCTTGGACCTGCCATCAGTCAAGAGGCAGGGGTCGATGGTCTTGTTCAATCCATGTCACAAGGGACATTCCAAGCATCACAGCTTTCGGCCATGTCTGTTTTGATGGATGCGGCTGAACTCATGAGCAAGTCACAGAATACAATCTGCGGTGTGGTTCTTTCTGATTCCTACGCCGATTCGCAACCGTCGATGGTGACAACTCGGAGCAAGAGCGCTACTGCACCTTCACAAACGGAGAAAATCATTCCCAAACGAGTGACGCGTGCGCTCCAAAAAGCTGCGTGTACTACGACGAAGGAGGTCCCGAGCAAACCTCCACCCAGCACCGTTCATGTCCATATCAAGGCGACACCCACCGCCATGATTGTCAACGTGCCGCCTGCTGCCGTCACAGTCACAAACAGCAAGAAACGAAAGGCGCCAGATCCCACCACACCTACTGTGGCTGCCATCAATGTAGCGTCCACGAAGGCGACGACATTTAAATCGGCCTCTCGCACCAACAAAAGCAACTGCGACGACGCAAAGGGCGCCGACTTGAGTCCACAAAGAAAGAAAAAGTGGCAAAAAGAAAATGATCGACAGACTGCTTGCGAAATGGCACAGTGTGCGGCACAACTGGCCGCTCAAACAATTGCCAGTCCCGAAGTCGCCAAGAATCTATTGCTTAGTATGGCATTGGTCCGTATCAACCCTCGAGCCGCTCCGGCACAATGGCCAGCGCGCGGAAGTGTCATTCGTGATGGATTCTTCTGGGGCACCTACCCGCCACTTGAAACTATTCTGAGACGAAATATGCGCGAGTATTATGAATTATCGACGACCAAATGTCAATCCAAGTCGCAGCAACAGTTTAACAATCGATTGACAGTCGAGATTCGAGCTGAATCAGATAAGTATGGGTGGATCTTTGCGGAGAACTTTGATGACAAAGTCTTGCGAGATCGCATCCGATGCTTTTTCAAGACGCATATTCAAAAGTGAGTTGTGTTGTATCATTGTACCCTGGCGCAGGTTTTGCTTGCGTTCATTATCTGACTTCTGTGTCTTTCGCGCATTTAGTGCCAAGAAGCGCCTCCGTACTATGCTAAAGAATCCCACCAAAAAGGCCAATGCCAATGCTCTGGTAGCTCACCTGGCTCTTATTCAACGTTACTCAAAAGAAGACGAAGAGCGAAAACCAATCTACAATCCTGTCGTTGGTGACTTTGTCAAGGTGGATGTTCCTGATAATGTCGATGAAACGACAATGCGAAAGATCAAGCCCTTGGACGACCAACAGCAGCAGGTGGTGGTGGATGCTAACGACGATGCTGCTGACGATCCAGAGCAGGATGTTGCGACGATTTTGAATCTAGGATTTGAAGGTTTGAGTCAGGATGACAAGCTGACAGTGCAACTGTAGCCAGGATTGGTGGTGCTTGCTTGATGCTAGATTTGCCCTTGTTAAGCAGCCTGCCCCGTACCAATCCAGTCTTGTTTTAACTATTGATACATTATGACATGCAACTCTGGGACATGAACCTGATTGCCAAATGAATGGGTTGTTCCCAACAGTGCATGCACAAAGGACTAGTAGACTGAAGCATTCAACGCGGGGCACATTAACGTACCACGTAGTCGACGAGTTCTTGGTAGTTTGTTTTCTTCACTCTGCGAAGTGCTTGTCGTCAACGTGCAATTCGGTAATGCGTATTGTGTATTGTGAGCTGTAGTCTATAACGATTTATAAGTTGGTCTACTTGATCACTCGATTGCCATCACATCCTTACAACCTTGATTATAGAGAGCCAATAGTGTCACAGTTCGTATAAATATATATAAATGTAAAGAAAGTCCAATTGGTGCTACACACACATATCCTACTATATTATAAATTAATTGTGTGCGTGTGTGCGTGCGTGCGTCCGTCTGTTACGGAGTATGACCACTCTGGGGTACTGGATGAAATGAATACTGTCTGAATTTTTTCACTTCGCCAGGGTTGAGTACTGAAAGTAAACAGTAACAGTAAAAGTAGTGGTACGGAGTACGACCAGGTTGGGGGTACTGTACGTCCAGTTTCCTGTAGTAGACACTCCGATCAAATGTGAGGTACCCACTAGTATGATGATATATATTATAACTTATAACGCATACTCGAGTACAGTCGTACGGCATACCTGGCCAGAATGTCAGGTACTGTACGGTATGCAGTAGACGTACAGTACAAGTAAATTCTTAATCGAACACACATACCACGTATCGTACGGTATGATATGTATGTGACATATCACATATATCTGCTTTACGACCTCCAAGGCGGCGGTTCGAGTGCACACGGTTGAAGAAATTTCCACGAAGAGAATTTGACTATTCGCACGTGTAGCTTCTGATATTAATTCTACGGTGCAACTTTCACTGTGTTGGAGCATCGTCCGAGTCATAAATTGGTAGAAAGTGCAAGCTTCCATTGCGCAACTCCTCAAGTGACAATGACATCTGTAACACCGCCATTTGCTGATGTACTGTGCGGCCACATGAAGCAAATTGTTCATGAGTTCTAGCCTGTTGGGCATGCTGAGTTTGAACAAATTGAAAAGGAGAAATGCACAAATTCAACTTTCCTCGCGAAAACACGAGCAAACACGGGATTCCAAGCTGTTGGAGGAGTTTAATCCACTTTTGGTGGGAAATTGTCTAAGTTTCAAGGAGGAATTTGAAATTAATAATGATGAGAGCTACAGAAAAGCAGCAAGAGCACGAACATGGCCAAGAGAGAAGTGGAGATGTTGGCTGCATGCTGGGATATGACGGCCCTTACTGTTGTAGAGTGAACCCTACTGCGTGGCGATACAGGCCCTAAACCCAACGCGGTGAAGAAGACGCAGTGTGTCCGAAACTATTGATAACAAGCGGAGAAGAGTCAATCAAACTCTGAAGCTTACTAACTGGATTATTTCAAGAGAATGCGACTCTTGAAACTCATGTGGTTTTGATTGATTGCTTTGGTGACGCGTTTCCTTTTTACTACGTCAGCCCACGTGACGTGAGTTTGTGGACAGACATCAGTTTCTCCATTCGCCTTTGCCACCGTACCGTTACTTGAGTCGACGGTAGCGATGGGGTCAGATTGCATATTTCCAACACGCTCCTCAAATGGCTCATCGCTGACGGAGGTGAGGTGTCGGTGTGGCAACGTCCAAGTACGACGTCGCGGAAACGTCGGAAAAGATTTCCTTGTAGGGGCTTGGTGAAAAAATCCGCCAGCATTTGCAAAGTTGGACAATGTCGGACGGTGATGTTTTCCGACTTCAGCCGATCCTTCAACCAGAAGTACCTGATGTTGATGTGTCTGGATTTTGGTCCTGCCGAAGTGCGCCCGTTCTTTTCGAGCTTTATGGCGCTCTCGTTATCCTGCTCGAGGATATTTTCGGTAATGTTGTACCCTTGTGCTTCCATAAACATTTTCACCCAGATGGTGTTTGGGAGGTAGTCGCTTGCACCCACGAACTCTGCCTCGGTGGAGCTTTTGGTGTTGAGTTTTTGTTTGCTAGACTTACAAGCTATGCCGCCCCTGCCGAATGAGATAACTCCGCCAGTATGGCTGCGCATGTCGGCATGTACGGCGTATGCTGCGTCAACCCAGGTGCGCATGCGTCCCAGGTCGTCTGCACCGACGATATACTCCAAATCGATAGTACCGTTAACATATTCCAATAGCCTCTTCAACTTGCCCATGTCTTGTCGTGTGCTTCGCGATACTCTGGTGGTGAGGAAACTGGTGGACAAGAGTAGGTCCATCCGTGCGCGTGGAAACGTACAATAACTTGGCCACAACGCTGTGGAAAACGTCCCCGTACCGCTTCGGTAATGCAGGAGAAGTGTCATCCACCTCAAACAGTTCCTTGCTTGCTGGTGTGGACGCTGTCCTGTTGATCGCTAAACCCGATTCTATGATGGCCTCTTTCAAATAGTCTTTCATCGTGATTTTCGCTGTTCGCTCAGATTTGTTATACTCAATGTTCATTCCAAGAAACACATGCGACGAGCCTCGGGTGACAGTCATTTTACCAAACGCAGCCTCCAATTTGTTGATTATCATAGTCACAACTTCCGGATCCACGTGTGATATCTTGGTATCGTCCACGTACCAAGCGATTGTGCACTGTTTCCCATTTATGTCGCAGTTTGCGACGCACCGGTCGTAGGGATTCAACACGAAACCCATCTTTTGCAGGGTCTCGCTGAAAAGCTCATACCAGAGAAGTGCGGATTGCACGCACCCATAGAGGGCCTTTATGAGGCGCACGTAAAGGGTTCGTACACCCCCTTCCAGCACCACGTAGTCAATGTACTTGGGATTCATCTTGCAAAGGATATCAACCATTTCTCCAGTGAATTTCATGATCACGAAATCTTTCATATAGGCCTTTAAGTAGGCGCCCGCAACATCCGCAGTTCCGACGTCTCTTGCCTCATAAGCATCCGCAACAATGGTGAGCGTTAAGCCGTCGTTTGAGACAGTGGGTGACGCTGTTTCGGACTTGTCATATAAATTGCGTTGTGGTCGCCCGTCCGCTACAGTCCTGCCTTTCAAAGTTCCGCAGCGCTTTTCCGCGACGAGTGGAAGGGCCCTCAGGGCACCCTTTCTTTGTTCCTTGCTTAGAGTCCTTGCATGGATCGGTTCGTATACGTCCAAATCTTCCATTTGCCCAAATTCTCTCATGAGGGCGGCCTCTGCAGCTTTCCCGTGTTTCTTGATCGCAGCCTTTGCGCTCATTTGCGTGAAGAGAAGGGCACTCATGTGTGCGAATACATAGTCGAACGCAAAACGATGAGGATCTCGGATCTTGATGTGGCCGACTTGATGCATCTGGTGACGTGGAGGGAAATAGGACTTGTTGTCGTGGGGTTCATCGATGGCGGCTCTGAAATCAGTAGGTGGCGTACCCCGACGACGTAAATTATACGGATGGCTCGTGGGATTCGGAACGTTAATAACGTTTTGGGCCTCAGCGATCTCGTCCGCTCCTTGATTTAAACGGGGTTCGATCACTTCTGGTTGAACCGTAGGTTCCACGGTCTCATCCGCTCCTTGATTTAGGCGGGGTTCAACAACCTGTTCCGCCACTGTGTTGTCGACCGGATCATCGGGATGGTCTCCGGTGTAATCCTCGTCCTCGTCGCCGGTGTAATCCTCGTCCTCGTCGCCGGTGTAGTCCTCGTAGTTCTCGTCTGTTGTATCCTCCGGGTCTTCTGCATACTCGTCGACCTCGCCGGCAGCCTCGTTCGCTCCTCGGTCCTGGACCAGCGGGAGCGGTGTGGGATCGTAGTCAGGGACGGCGAGGGCGGCAAGTTCGTCGGCGTCGATGGGATCATAATCGATATCAAGGTTGTCGTCAGCGGCATGGTCAGGCGATGGCTGAAAATCGAAGTCGTACTCATCGTCGTCAATAGGGTGGTCAGGACGCCACTCGACGACAAAACCGGTTGCTTGGATAAGAGGTTGACCGTCAGAGATGGCCAGGGCTTCGACGCGGGCAATGGCGGTGTCGGGGATCGGAAGTTCCGTCCAGCGGTGGCGCGAGATGCGGGCACCAGTGGCCAGCGACATGAAATAGTAGTCCCCCTGAGCATTGCCAGTAGGGGTAAGAGCGATGGCGCCCAGCGAACGCGCACGCGGGGTGTTGGTTGGGTCAAATTCCTCGAATACTTGGGCATAGGCCCCAAACTCAATCCGCATGGCTGTGAAATCGGGCGTGCCGACGCCCACCACAATGGTAGCGGGACTCATGGTGTCGGATACACCGTTCTTACGGGGAAACTGGTTGAGACACCGTACGGCATCAGAAACGAGATGCCGAATCATTATTTTCGGGAGGCGTTTGAACGGAAGGCCATGGACCGCCGACCTGAGACGATCCTTGATTGTTCGGATAGAGCGCTCCACTTCTCCAACGTGACTGTCCGCAGGGACAATGTTGAGAGCAATTGGTCGAACGTCATTTCGTATACACTCGAATTCATTATCGGCATGGATATCCCGGATGACGAGACCCCGAGCCTCGTAGACGCTGATGACGGTGGAAAGTTCCTTTAAAATGGTCTTGTGCGAACGATCCGCGATATGGGCGACGGTGCGGAAACCGATCCCGCGCGAGATGGTGTGCAGGAAACCGATACCTTGGACAAAAAAGAAATCCACGCACAGGGTAACGTTGCGTTGGTGCTCCAGTATTGGAGGCGGAATGGGGACAGCGTCGAAAGTCGGTGCGCGTGGGGATGCTTGCGAGCGTGTCATCTTTCCTTTAACACCGCGACATCGGGTCCGTAAATAAGAAGCGCACGGCTCGCGTCATCCGGGGTGACAGGACAGTTCCGGATGAGGTTCTTACGCAGGATCGACTGGAATTCAGATTCATCGGGGCGTCCGATTTTTCTGTACAGAGCGCGGGCGGCGTCGGCAGCTGCGATTTGTCGTTGCGAGAACACCTTTTTGTGCTCAGCCACAGTATTGAGTAACGTGTACGCATTAACAGCATCACTAGTCACGTCATTACCGCTGTAGACATACAAACCCGAGGGGTGTTCAATAAAACTCATGATAGTGCCGTCCTTGCGGTGGACATTCATGGCGGGTTCCTTGGACGTGTCCATGGTCACCGTGCACACCCGCCTAACTTCCGACAGCGAAAGAATGTTTGCGATGGAGTCTTCGTTATACCACACGGGGCCAAGGTTTGGGAAGTCTCCGACCATGTGCGAATCCTGATAGCCCCCGTTTGTAATGGCACGCAGGACGTGTGGACTGTGACGAATATTGCGCAGCATGTTCTTGTTCGGAAGACGGAGATGGTAGACTGAGAGTCAAGGAGCACCCAATTGGGGTCAATAGACTGGGTGTTGGACTGCGCCATCATTACAGCATACTGCACGAGTGTCGTACCGGTGTTGACGGACACGGCAGAGGAGTTTGGAGCAGCGGTTACAGCCGTGTTGGGATCCGTCGATGACTGAATGCTGTTGTTGGCTCCCTGGCCCCCTGCGGCGGCATTGCTCTGCTGAGTGAACGTCATAGCGCTCTCTTCGGCTGCCGGGGAGGTCTGGTTTGCTCGCTGGTTGGTGGCGTTGTCGTTGTTTCCGGTGCTGTTCCTGGGTCTCGTGTTTGCCGGCGTGCGGTAGTTCACGAGGAGGCTGTAGGCGGAGTTCAAATCAGTCGGGTACTCGTTCCTTCCCCGAGCGTACTGGTTAGATAACTCGGCGATGAGGGTGCCGAATCGCGAAGGGTCTGCGCCCCTGATGAGAGCCATGGCGAGCGTTTCATCTCTGGCTGCGCTCTTCCGTTCGTCCTCCGTGCGAAGAGTGCCGTCCGCAGTGTGGGCCCCGGCCAGGTGGTAGTTCTCCACAAAGGTTCCTCCATGGTATTCGATGGTGTCGGCCCACAGTGTGAGATTTTCAAGGTATTCCTCGGTCGTCTGCTCCTGGGTCTGCTTGCAGTTTAAGAAGTTCTGATGGGCGTCCATGATGGCAAGGTACCCGTTTCGCTTCTGGTCGAATTGAAGAGTAATCGAGAGTATGTTCTTGAGAAGCCAGTGGCAGTCATTTTTCTTACTGCGAGCTTCGAACTCCTTCAATGACTTGAGTTTGGCCTTCATGGCCTCGCTGCACTGTCCCAGGGCAACAGCAAAAATTGCGGCAAGGTTTCCCCTGAGTACTCCCAGTCGATTTACGTAGGCCTTGATTTCCTCCTTCCAGATCATCTCGTCCGTAGTGGAGTACCCAGGTTCAAGATCCGATGGCTTCTCGATGACAGGCTCCGATGCTTCAAAAGCAAACAAGGAGGCAAAATCCTCGGAGAACTTTAAGTTCTTCTTCGCGTATCCCTCGAGTGCTTCAACGGTGCGAGCGTATTGGCGCTTATCGCCCTGCTCAAAATAGCACTCGAACACATGCCCGTTCATTCCTTCGGTGTTGCCCTTGAAACCAGATGCCCGTCCACTCCTTCCGGTGGGATTTGACCTCGTCCTGTTGGGGCGGTTGTTTCGTCCCCCCCGTCCTCCATTTCGACCTCGGCCTCCGGATCCGCTGCGGGAGGATCCTTCCTGTCCTCTCCCACGCCCGGAAGCGTCAGCGCCTGTGGTCACAGTCGAGCCAATGATGGAGCTACTCATGATTCCGATCAGAGTTTGCGAAGGTTGTTAGGGGCCCTCCACGTCTCCACGCCGTTGTCCGTTGTGAAGAATATCTGTGTGGCCCTGACCTGGGTGACTGTTGCTAGTCGCGCGGAAGACTCACTCCACACAATGCTGTTATTCCAAGTGGCAGGCTTCTTGATCTTGTTAAGTATGCGCACCCTGTCGCCCACGGCGTACTCGGGAGTTCGCGGAGGGACTACTGCCGAAGGGGTAGTAGGAGGAGGATTATCTCTGCTCTCGCGGCGATGAACTTCAGCCTCCAGACGAGCGACTTGAATCCGCAACGCGTGTAGTTCAGCGATTAGATCGTCGATGCGAGAATCCTCCATACGTAGTAAAAAAACCTTTTCTCTTGAAATAATGTTGTAGAGTGAACCCTACTGCGTGGCGATACAGGCCCTAAACCCAACGCGGTGAAGAAGACGCAGTGTGTCCGAAACTATTGATAACAAGCGGAGAAGAGTCAATCAAACTCTGAAGCTTACTAACTGGATTATTTCAAGAGAATGCGACTCTTGAAACTCATGTGGTTTTGATTGATTGCTTTGGTGACGCGTTTCCTTTTTACTACGTCAGCCCACGTGACGTGAGTTTGTGGACAGACATCAGTTTCTCCATTCGCCTTTGCCACCGTACCGTTACTTGAGTCGACGGTAGCGATGGGGTCAGATTGCATATTTCCAACACTGACAAGTAAGCGGACGTGTCACGAGCTGAAACAAAATCAGCAGGCAAACGATTCAATGCTCACAAGAACGTCAAGAATGAAGCACTTGCTGATGGTTCATTACATGGATAGAATAAGGAATAGCAAGCCAAAGAGCTTGGAGTGGTTTGAAGTTTGGGATTCGAAACGAGCATCTTCAGCATCGGCTGTGCCAACAGTACCGACAACTTTTTCGATTTCTGGCAGGGCGGTCATCTGTCGGTGTGTATGGTTCTGATACACAACAATGAACTTGCAAAGGAAAACATGGAAAGAGTACGACAAAGGCAACTCATGAGCTATCAGTTACGTGGCAAAAGCGTGGGGTGCCAGTAAAAATCATTCAACAATTAAAACGCGCACGAAAACGAAGTCGGCAATGAGAGGAATTGAAATCACGCGGAACAAAATGTCATTGACAGTCAAGAAGTGGCACAGGTATGCCTTTCTGCAATAAGAAACCTCTTTGTTGCTTATCACATTGAGGAGCGGAGGAACTACGAGAAGGTATTTGAATGTGACATGCAGCCTCGAGCAGTGCTGTTTTGCAACTTCAATGAGGAAGCAAAAGCCGAGTGGATGTAACAAAACCTGAAGGCACTGCATACAGAAATCTGGTAAGCATCTTTGGAAGTATTGTCGAATTTAGGGAACTGGTGTATTGTATTGCTGCGACGTCAAGCGAGAGCTGTGATGAGAACTTTCCTTCAAGAGCAGGAGTCTCATTTGAGCACGTTCGAGCCGACTTCCTATGTACTCGAGTACTCCCCAACATGGTGTAGCAAAGAAGACTGTTGTAACAAGGTAACACAGTAGAAGTAGCACCAAGTACTTACAAGTGCAATAGTAATAATCTTCTTGATGATGCCAGGCAGCAGGCAGTGATCGAGAGTATGGATATGTTTATAATTTTACTGTACGAGGGTTTTTGATTGGAGCGATACGTTTCGCAATCTCTACGTGCAACTGTACTAGGAGGTACGTAGAAAGAAGAAAGCAACAAGTCATGAAGAAAAATCACAGTAAAAATACGTGAAAACCGTGTGCACTCGAACCGCCGCATTGGAGTAGTTGAGGTGCATCGACCTGGGATTCTGTGTTGTGTAGCAGAACCGTAATGTGCAGTATAACACAATACCATCGCAACTCGGCTACTGGTACTTTTAAAACCTGGAGTTGTACGCCTGGTACCTGGTACTACAGTACTAAATACTCCTAGTATTACAGTACATGATATGTATACATACCTGAGTACCTGGTCCATGGTCCAATACTCTGGACACTGGAGTACTGTACTGGACATGACATGCCGTGCACAATCGCGGCAAACTCTGGCTCGCTCCTCGTCTGACTCATTTGTTCCACTCTTGAGCCTCTTCATGTACCTTCGCGTTGTCCACAATTGAACACATCGTCGAAGTCGAGCATCGATAGTCGACAGATAGTGGCAACAAAAAGAAACTCCTTTGCTTCCATCTACAGCCGTCAACAATCTAATATCGAAATATGAATGCGACAAAGAGTCCTTTAGCATTACTTGCGGTTCTGCTTGTCAGTTGCTGTGTTATCTCGTTGCATGGCTTTGCCGTCGTACCTTCCAGAATAGGTTGGAAGGGGTCAACAACTACGACGACAACGACTCGTCGATGGTCGACCGAGGATCCGAGCAATCGAGTCGACGAGGCAGAAAACCTCGGACATGGCGATGCTGCCGGTGAAGATTCCCCCCAGGCTACGTCACCGACCAGTTCTTTCGAAGTCAAGGACCCAGTGAGTGGAGGAGACGCCATCATAGCCATGGATGACGACGTTCCTTCGGATGTTGAGGAACAGGAACCCGTTGTTGAATTTCATTCACAGAGTTTGCAACAGACAGATCAGACGATGCTTGCCTTGCTCCAGATAGCAGCCTCGTCTGGTCGTGGAGAACATGCATCGTCGGCTCAGAAAGACCTTGCCTTGACCTATGTTGCGGCATTGGAGGCGAGCAACCCGACCCCAGAACCCACCAAGTCTCCACTATTGGTCGGCACCTGGGAACTGGTATTCTCCAACACACAGCTGTTTCGTTCGTCTCCATTTTTCATGGCGGGCCGAGCTGTCTGTCGCACGCCGGAACAAGCTCAGCAATATGATTGGTTCTGCGATATGCATCGGAGTGCTTTGGCCATTAGTCAAATTGGTGCGGTCCGACAGATAATATCTGCCAGTCGTCTAGTGTCGGAATTCGAGGTCAAGGCAGGAGCCGTGCCGTTCCTTAGCGACTTGACACCCTTCTCATATTCCGGAGGCTTGCCGGTAAGTGTCCGACGCATGCTTGTGAATGTTATCCCTACAGGCATCGCAAGGGCTTGAGTTGTGCTGAGTGCCCTTCTTTCCCGGTTCACTTGTTCGCCTTTTTCGATCCATATCACCTCACGCGCCCGTTGTCAATTCAATGAACCGTTGTCGTCGTTGTCCAGATAACGATCGACGGAGCCATATGTAGTTCATCTGACATCACTCCGACCTCAGATGGCACAGCGTTGGAAGTATACATGGATACGGTCGAAATCAAGGGCAGCAACATACCTGGCCTCCGTCAAGTGTTCAATACTGGTGCCTTGACATTGAAATCCCGCGACTTGGCATCCTTCTTGGAGGATACGAGTTCGCGGTTGCCACCGGCATTGGCAGTATCATACGAAACACCCCGACCTCTGTTCGAAACCACGTTTCTGTCGCCGAGCCTTAGAGTATCACGAGATCAAGATGGTAAAGTGTTCGTCTATACTAAGATATCAGACAGAACCGAACCCACCGACTATACCGCGACATTGCCGGATTTGGGCGTGGCAAAATTGCTGGAAGGTCTCAACGATACCTTTCTCAAGTTTTATATCTAAAGCCGAATATAGGAACAGCTGCAAGTACCTTTCACTCCGTGCAGATGACCGTAGCGAGCAGCATAACCTTCATCACGACAATGTTTAATTTCAAAATGAGCCGCATCGACTTGAAAGAATCCTAAATGCATGACAACGCTACGTTCGAAACAACCTTACGGCCAACAAATCATGGCAGGGGTGCAGTACATCCAGCACTGGTGTGCTGCTTGAGGCATCGTCCAACGAGGACGAGGATCCCGTCCAGGTCTCATGTTCACGCTGCTGGGATCGATGGACTCGATCTAGTATTCCAATGGATGCCAGTGGTCCAATGACATTCAATCGGACGGCGGCCGACACCATGTCACGGGCCATGCTGTATGCCAACATGTGACGAGCGATTTGCGGGTTGGAAATTCCCAACAATAGGGGGGTGACGATTCCGAAGAGTGGAGCCAAATGACCATGCTGGGTCGGTAGTGTGTTTTGGATCGCTCGTAGTGTCTTGTATGCGTCACGGCTGGGTGGTGATTGTTGTTGTAGCTGCTGCTTTTGCGACCATGCAAGGGCAACGCGTAGGAGGCCACGTCCTTGATCAATAGACGCTTGGCAGGCCGGACTGTTACTTACCATGAGTGAATGCACACTCTGATCCAATTCTTGCCATGCAGCCGTTAGGTCGTCAGTATTGGATGTAACTGCCTTCATACCGGCAACCATGTAGGGTGTCGCCAATTGTAGGGCCGAGTGCGTTGCCGCAGTCACGTAGGCCTCCACATTTTCTTCATCTTGGAGGAAACCAAATTGTTGTGCCACTTCGATTCCAGATGAATGAGCAAACGATCCAGTGGGAAGACAGGAATCCATCATGACAAAGGCAGACCAAAGATTCTGATCAGACATCGTGTTGTCGTTGCCACTATTTTGTACAGTTGGTTGAATCGTCGTCTCCTGTTCCGCGATGCCGCTGCTGGTCTGTAAGAACAACGCACCACTTGCCTGAACCAATGGAGTGTCCTTTGGTGTCTCAACGGAATCCGTAGACGTCGTCGATGTACTGGTGGGCGAATCTGAGGCAGCACTGATTGTACGTGTACGGCTCAGAGTGCCACTCGAGGCCACTCGGTCCTTGTAGAACGGGACACCAAAGTTAAGTGGCAAGAGTGAATCGTGCAAGACGCGATAGATATCTTCATTGGACTGAGCTGCAATACGTGCCACATATAACTGATCTGGTTGTACTTCAGAAACACTGACAATCACGTTGGGGCCCAAGGATGACGTTCGGATGGAGCCATCCATGACATGTCTCTCGTGATGAAGGTTCCGCACTGATGTAACTTGGGCTGTTAGTTGTGAACTCCAGGCTTGCAGCTGATGAACGACGGGTAGTGCTTGTGGTCCTGCCAATATTATTGAACACAACGTCTGGCTGCCCCAAAAATTTGTTGCGTATTGGGTTTTGGACGAGGACGGGGACGATGAGTCAGCTTGAGATAGCGTAGGCAGTCGAATTCGATCCACAAGAATTGGAGGGTCCGAGTAGGTGCCTCTTTCGTCTCCACGATAAATCTTGGTGGTGGTTGAAAACGAATCCAAACTCCATTCTTCCCCATTTTGAACGCGGCCAGCGGCGAGCCAATCCATGGCAATGCAGGAACTGGTAGGTGTTCCGAGGCGCAATTCGGTCAATTGTTCGTAATTGGAGCGAGCAAAGAGAACAGTCGGATCCGGAGCCAATACCAAAAACCCGCGATCGCCAACGGTGGCAGTGATGACAGTCTTGCACATCTTGGAAGTTGGTGTCGCATTCTTCGCATCCGCACGGCCCTTATAGATCCGATTCGGACCCTGCGTCGTCACTCCCAAGGACGCACCCTCCTCAACGAGCAACGTTACAATACTTTCATCGCCCTGAACCATCCCGCCACCATAATTGGAAAGCGCACATTGGGCCTTCCCGCTGGCCTCCAATAGCGACGATCCCGTCAATGGTAGTAGCCGTGTCGGCGCACGGTGACTGACATGTGTCAAGCGGGTGTGATTATTAACGTGTTGAGCAATCAATTTGGCAAAGCCGCGTTGGAACGCGGCGGCGGGGAATGGCATTGAACGCGAGGAATCGTATACAATGTGCCAGAAATGCTTCTTTAGGTTCGGAAAGGAGAGCGACGAGTTGGCGACTGTGACAACTGGCTGTGCTAATGTCCTTTGGTTTTTGAGTTTTTGGAGAAGAAATACAAAACTCTCTCATTGTCGAAGGGGAGGTTAGATGCTGGATCTTTTTTAGGAGGCAATTCTTGACACTTGACAGTACCAAGATATTTTAATAAGGAAATTGCTTTAGCACTGCAGTATGCCATTTGCAAAGACATCAATTATTTCCTTATTCAGGGAAAAAATTTGCAATTCAGCTTTTCACCTTAACGGTCACCATCATACTCCGAGTACTGGTACTGTACTTGTATCTGCTCTTGCATGTAGCTACTCTACCAGTAGAACTCAAGCCAGGAAGGAGGACGTGGTGCTATGCATACGGAACTCCCCAGAGTTGATACGTACGAGTACTTAGATAGCTAGTAGTGATACAACTACCTGTAGCGCTATAGATACTCTACCGGTGTAGAGTAGAGTTCTACTATACTATACCAGAATTGGAAAAATCTGACTATTGGCAGTGGGCAGCACTAAAATGAGTCAACCAGGTCCATTTGACATATGACATATGACATATGCATACAGAATACAGACATACAACACGCAACCAACACATTTGCTGTACGCTTCCGGTAGCAGGTGTAGCACGTCACCTGCCTTTAGTCTTTGTTCATTGTTTCAACGCTCGTGACTTGTGACAAAACGAGTACAACGTCAAACAACATGACAAAGACGTCCTCATCATTGGTATTTACATGGGTGTTGTTCCTGTCTTTCAGAATTGGCCATGGCTTTGTCGCTCGGAGCCAAAGTAGCGTGTTAACATATAGACATGCCAATGCCGCTCAGAGGTTGATGACAGCGAGCGCCGTTGATGAGGATCGCAGTCGCAGACCTTTCAGTCCCCTTGAATCAATGAAACGATCGAATCGAATAAATTGGATTTCTACTGTTCGATCCAAAGCCAGAAATTTCATTCAGAACCAGGTGCTTCCAAGTGTGAGGAATCATTCTCAAGTCAACCGTCGCCTGCGTTTGGGCGCTGCCGTGATGCTGTGTTCTACACTCCTAATGCCACGTTATCCGGCTATTGCAATGGGTGCCATGGGCGGAGCTTCCAAGGGTCCTATTGCTCCCATGGAACGTCAACAAGCCATTACAATAACTGCTCTGTGGCTTGGGCTATTTGCTGTCCTCGCACTCTTGCATGCCGCTGAAATTGCCATTACCACCTTGTATCCTTGGAAAGTTCGAGAGTTTGCGGAGGAAGAAGAAAAACAAGGCCAAACCAGAGGAACCTTCAAAATTCTCAACGAGGACATCACCCGCGTCCTCACAACAATCCTTGTCACATCGACGGCATGCAGTATCTTTGCAACGACCATCTTCACTCATTTGGCGGCCAGTTTCTTTGGCGCCAGAGGGGAGCGCTACGGAGCTGTCGCCTTGACCGCATTGACATTGTTCTTTGTAGAACTCTTGCCCAAATCAATTGGTGTTCAGAATGCCGAACAAGTTGCTCGACTCATCGTCCCGCCCGTCAACATTCTTGCTGCCGTCGTTAGTCCGCTTGGCATTTCGCTCACATTTTTGGCCAAGAAGACTCTCCAACTCATGGGGTTGGCACAAGACAAGGATAAGAATGGCGGTGTCTCGGACAGCGAGCTCCGATTGATTGTCACTGGAGCGCGAGATTCCGGTGCCATTGATCATGGCGAGCAAGAGATGATTCAAGGAGTTTTGAATTTGCAGGATCAACGGGTCAAGGAAATCATGAAACCTCGCGTCGAAATTATCGCTGTGCCACAGACCATGTCAGTGGCATCTGTATTGGGTGTTGTGCGTGAATCGGGATATTCTCGCATTCCAGTGTACGATGGCGAAATCGATAACATTGTAGGCATTGTCCTGGCCAAGTCGGTGTTGGACTTCTTTGTCAAGGGAGTTCTGGTGGACGATGAAGAAGTGCAGAAGAAAATCAGCAGCAAGATGAACAACAAGGTGGACGATGAGTCAGCTGGAAATCATTCTAATTCTTCCTCCAACGTCAGTGGCGCCGACCTCGAAACGAATGCCGCACCCTATACTAGCGAACGAGTTCCAATCAAACCCAACAGCGGCGACAATGGTCAAAAGTACGTCCGATCCCTAACAGGCTCCGAGCTTGCATCCCGCATGGAGAAGAGTATCTTAGAAGCTGATTTGATCGAGAGCTGTTATTTTGTACCGGACACGGCAAATGGTTGGTCGGTTTTGCAAGAGATGCGTCGACGCCGTGTGCACATGGCTATTGTGGTCGATGAATACGGGGGTACAGAGGGATTGGTGTCGTTAGAAGATATTGTCGAGGAAGTTGTGGGTGAGATTTACGACGAGGACGATGACGAAGATTTTGAATTCTCTGAGGATTCCATCACTCTTCAAGAAGATGGAACCTTCTTAGTCCGTGGCGATGCTGATTTAGAAGACTGTGACAAAATTCTCCAACTCAATTTGGATGAAGAGGAAGCTCTGAAGGAATTTTCCACTATTTCAGGCTTCTTGTGTATGTGCGCCGGTGAAATTCCTCGAATTGGCGACTTTGTCATGGGCCGAGGGTGGTCGTTTGAGATCTTGAACGCCGACGATAAACGCATTCTTACGGTCAAGGTAGAACGCCTAGTGGGGGCCTTTTTGGATGGTGACGAGGAAGAAGTGGAAGGACCGCTGCGCGGGTTTCTGAAACGAAAGCAAAAGGAAGAAGTGGCGGAGGAGCCTCTTGTTGGTGACGCGGACACGGACGGATTGGCCGAGATGGAATTCATAGGAGGCGATGCAGCAATATCAGATTCCGATATTGAACTTGAACTGAGTAGGACCCGGGAAGTCAACATGGATGATGCAGAGAAGATCGAACGCTTGGTTCAAGAGACCGAAAAGAAGCGCGCATTACTCAGCGAAATGTCTCGTCAAGGTGAGCCGAGCCAATAACTGAAGGAGACCATCGCAATAGGATCATACTTGATGGGTCCGTTGCAATTCTGTTCGTGCGCTTGGAGAGCTTGTCGTGAATCATAATTGTTGTTGGTGAAGCCAGAAAATGAAGACGCGAAGCATTTGGATTCTGGATTTGATTCCGACTGCACAGAGATAAAAACGAGGTTTAGTTGCTTGGTCAATCTATTAAAGACTCCAATTATTCCAGTACAACGGGCTGACAGTGAGCGAATAGACTTCACATCTTATGCTTCTAGGTTGAGATGAACAACTTTGACGTATCTGATGGCAACACAGTGGCATGAGAGCTCCCATTCGGCACATACTGCAAAATACAAAGCATCAACAAGCGCGTGTGAGGAGCTCGAAGAACGAGGGCACCAAGGCAATGGAGGAGATCTCGATGTAGCTATTGCCTGTTACCACTAAAATTCTGTAGAGCCATCATGCATAGATGATTGGCAATCACAGTGGTCCCAAATCTATTCTATGTTGTAATCCCGTTCCATTGCATATCACTGTCCCATACCCTAAATGAGAACATGGGTGTTGAAGTCGATGAATGGGGCGCACAGCACATCCTGTATGGCTTGGGCACTGTGACAACCCAGTAATTAGTTCTGGTTGCGTGATGTACACCTCCTAGTAGTTCTTCTACAGGGTTGCCTCTTCACTCAAAGCTTTCTCAGTTTGAACAGCTTCTTTCCGATGCTGCTGCCAACACTACAGCCATGCTGAAAACTTGCCTATCCAAAGGGTGGCATGGAGCATGAGCAACCTGTAACCATTGGACAAGAACCAGAGATAGATGTGCAAGCTCTAAGGGAGAAAGAATTCAATACGGAATTGATGTGAAACCGCCAAGAAGCGTTGTTAATAGTCATTCTACATAGTTGATATTTTCTCCTTTATGCCGGATTGCCCTTGACGTACACTCTGTCGCTGCAAGTAATCATTGTGTTTTGCCATCTCTTACAATTCTTTGTATCTATTGGCGGTGTAGTATTAGACATGGCCTACTGTCTTTGTAGCACCTATCAACGTATCAATGTATTGGTATCGCCTCCTTGAAGTATGCCTAATTGCTCACCGTTTGCATCTCCTACACCCTAATATTTTTCACTGCTGTCAGTGCTGTTTCCATTGCCAGATGCTTGGTAGTTGAAAATGCGTTGTCGTATAACAACCTTGCACTTTTGCAGTCCATTATCATCTGATGTACTTTTGTGCAGATTGTGGTATATTCTCATTGCTAGCCCTGCTGTAAAGATGATACAAATACCTATACATAGCAGTTCTGATGTCCTTGTTGGGAAAGAAGGTGAAGTCTGCAAACATAGCATGGTATAAACATGTACAGGGACAGTGCTGGTAATGCATACTACATGCTGGATGTAGTTTTTGCACACTTTTACTAGCAACATCTGCGCATGCAAGGTAATGATTCTACTAAACAAGCAACTAGCTAGAAGCCATTTGCAATAACATACAAGGAATATTGGCAGCATACCTCAGCCCCAGTACATTGCTCCTGGTGGAAAATGCTTTTGGTGTCTCCATGACTTCAGTACCACCAAGAATCTTGAAAAGTCAGGCACAAGCAAATTGTCAGTGGAGTACAATCATGAGTACCACCAGTGATTAAAGAATCAGGCACAAATGGTCAGTGGAGTGCGATCATGAGTACCACCAGTGATTGAAAATACTGATGATGCCATCATGTGAAATGATGCTTGGGTGCCCAGCAGCAACAAGCAAAGCAGTTCATAGTCATCACTCAAGTGCGTGTCTCCGATGCCACTATGACAACCAACATAGTTCTGCAAACAACAGCAGGGATTATCCAACAGCATCTAAATTGATTGCAAATTTGAACCACCATTCAAATTGATTTTCAATACTTGACTGCATCATGGTTTTTGGGTTCTGCTGGATAAATTCCTCCATCTCAGCGCATCATCACCACAAGAAAATGGAATTGGCACTGGTCCATCTGAATGCATGTCATGCCATTTGCAAGAAACAAATGTATGGCCACGTAGGACGTGTGGTGCACAAATAGTCTAATGAGGTTTTTTAGGTTTTTCTTATTAGTGCAACCTTCACCCTACCATTCACAAAAACAAGAATAGTTTTTCCCGGGCCTTTGTACGCCAGTACGCGGTAAGAGTACTTCAACGTACTGTACTGGATTACAGTGCTTGGTCATTGGTCAAACTGAAGTAATGTTGCCGAGCGATCCAGGAGACACTACTTACTGTTAAAGCAATAAAAGGATAGATGATAAAGAAAGGTCTTATAAAAGATGTAAGACAACGTCTTCAATCATACGCAATCGCTAACGCTACTTCGCCCTCTAATTCACACATACAAACGGCTAGCACGGTTACTGTGACATACAGTACCCGTAGCAAGCCCGTCAGCTAACCACAGTATTTGCTCAGTCCCCTCAACCATGGGCGAGGATCCCGATCAAGACTATGGTTGCCTCACAAAGAACCTGGATTCAGCGCCACATGCCTTTCGCATGCCCAGGAGGTAACCGGTGCCGCGGCTAGCGACACACGATGAACCTTGGCTTCTTTCCCCACTTCTCTCAATACATAAATTTGTCGCATAAATAGTCCCTTGTCACTTGTGGCAAAGGCTTGGTCAATACATCAGCCAAATTAGTCTTGCCATCTTCCTTTGCCACTCGTATCGTTCCCGCAGCGACCGCCTCTCGCGTTCGGTGGTATGCAATGGCGTTATGTTTCTTCTTGAGCGTTGACTCTGGATGCATCGCGTTCTTTGTAACCGCCTCGTTGTCGCAAAAAACATTAGTAGGGCCGTCGATGGGAACCCCGAACATTCTCAGCTTATATCGCAATGCTTCGACTAGCTCCACCGCAATTCTCATAGCCACGAATTCGCTGCCAAATGTGGAAGTCTCGACCGTGTTCTGCCTTTTACTATACCATTGTATGACCGCCCGATTGACAAATAACAGTATTCCAGACTGCGATCTCCTCGTAACTTTGTTACCTGCGTGGTCAGCATCGACAAAACAGTGAGTAGACACTACGTTACCTCTCGATTCAGGCATGTCCCCCTGGAATCAACTCCGCTGCGTCACGATAAAAGTCATGCCAGTCACACTGTACGAATCTCGATTCATCAATGTCAGGGTGAGTTGGATCAAACGCAATAGTTCTCTTCGGTTTCGCTTTCAAATACCCAAAGATATGATAAACCTGCTGAAGGTGCCCATCACGAGGCAGTGCGAGGTGAGTAGACATCATCGATACTTCGGTCGCCATGTCAATCCTGCCAAGTTCCACTGCCCATCGCAAAACTCCCGATCAATTCCTGATGATAGTAACGCACGCCCTCGATCTTGAGCTCCGCGGTCGTGTCTAATTCCGGTCTGTAATTGGATTGCAAAGGGGTAAGGCACTTCGAAGGCAATCTTTGTCCTGCTTCATCAAGTTTTGCTTCAACATTCGCAATCGCGGACTTAACATATTGCTCGCAGCTCATAGTCCAACACATTTGACCATTGATATTCATTTCTTTCAGCTGCGCTCCCAGATACGTGTCAGGTTTCTCGATCTTGTCGTCCTTGAGCTTAAACGTCTGCTGTATCCCGTGCATCGTCGCTTTCGGGTTCGCCGATATACACAGTATGTCGTCTACATAAACCAGCATCATCTCGTAATACTCGAACCCGCACGGTTTGGTGGCCGGTCGAATCCATACATCAGGATCAGCCCTCGTAGGCTTATATCCCAGGTCGTACAACGTCTCCGCCAAGTGAGCTCTGAACGCCGCGCCACTTGACTTCAGTCCATATAACGCTTTCTTGATTATCATAATTGAACCTCGCTCTGATCCAAACTCCGGTCCGGCTATAAAATAGATCTTTTCCCTGCAATCAGCTGTTAGATACGCATTCTGAATATCACACGCAAGTACTTCCAATTCGTTCAACGACGCAATGAGCAACGCTATCCTCACGGAGTCCCTCGACACAACTGACGAGTACGTCAGGGTTGGGGGCGCATCCGTTTCATTACCATTCGCAACGAGTCTCGCTTTACGCCTGAAGTTTTCTGCCATTTTGATGTCGAAGATGAAATGACATTTAATCTTTTGAAAGCCTGGGGGCAAATCACCTTCTTTTCCTTCCCACTTCTCGCATGCCGGTCTCACGTTTTTCATCTCTTTGCATATTGCATCCCACCATTTTGTATCACCGTTCTCTCTATCAAACGCTAGCGCTTGTTCGACTGTCTTCGGAATCCTGATTCCGAATTTATGCGTGCGCTGCCAATACTTTGATTTCAGCTTCGCTACCACTCGGATTCGCTTCTTTATCACTTGGGACACCCACCAGGCGAATGCAGGTTCATCGTCGATACGGTTCGCGAATGCATACTCAGCCACCTGCACCGGGTATGAGTGTTTCATGTCCTTTAAGTTCACCCAATTCGTACTCCCATCTCGCCATTGACATAACAGCTGCCAGCCCTGAGTCGTCTGCTTCCGTCGCTTTACACCGTTAGCCATACTTACAAATGCGTCCGCTTTGTCGATCGCCTGTGCTGTTCTCCTATGATCGACAATGTCATCCAACAACATGTGTCGATTGCCTTCCTCATCAATCTGCGAATACAAATGTTGTGCAATAAGGTTAGCAGCGAGTGCCTCAGAATGTCCATCCATGAACTCAACCTCGTATTCTCGGGTGTCGAGCATTGGGTTTTCATTGGCCATCCCGATAGGCCTCCCGTCGGCGTCTCGCAGTCGTTTAGTCACTCTTCCATAATGGACGTCTTCTCCATCACCCGCTCCTCGCGGTAGTGCAATTTCTTTATTTATATAACTGTCATCAAACGTGTCAGGAGTAAAATCCTGATCCTCCTCTATGATTCGCTCATCGGACACTGCGCGATCAAACTCGTCCGCGAACGCCTGATCGGGGTCATCGGTGTATTCATTCCAGTCTTGAAGTTGTCTCTCCCCTTCACCTTGAATTACGTGATTCTGGTCCTTTAACAACTCTTTTATTCGCTCGTCAAACTCTTTCATCCGCTGTTTGACTTCATCCGTTCCCTGCTCAAGGTTAGTTATACGCTGCACGGTTGTTCTCGAAACCACCCGTCCTGCAAGTGTTAGTATCCAATACGACATCAGGTTGCCGACTCGGTGTGAAACTCCAAGCCAGCGCCCCCAACTGTTCTCACCAACCCCGGCGTTATCTTTGTACCATACCCAATCGTAAAATCCGAAATCAAGATATTCGGAGATATCTGGCGTCTCTCCGGTAACTTGCTCCGTGGGAGTTCTTCCGCCAAGTGCAAACGATGAGTTAGCGGTGAGCGACATGGTTTCGCACACCCATACTATACCAAAATCCCATAGTCTCCTGGGTACTCGTCGCTTGACCATTTGACGAAACCATTTACGCTTGACTTCCCGAATTACCGATTCGGCCCGATTCTGATTCGGCCGATGGGGTTCACTGAGGTGGTGGTCAATGCCATACTTGCGTATTGTCTTCATGAATTCCGTGTTTGGACCTGTCTGCTCCGCAGCACCGTCGGACGTTAATTTCTCGGGTACGCCGTAATCACGAACAAACTGTCGCAGCGCCGCTCCCGCCATCGCCTTCGATTCCATTGGATATGCTTTTACGAAGTGAGATTCATTCGCAAAGATCTGCAAGCAAGTGTTGTTAGTGAGTGATTTATACTTCCCGATCAAGGTGTCAGTATAAAACTTTTGATTACGCAGTTTTCGCTGTTGATACATCAAGTCCGTCCGATACCGTCGGCTTAATGGCATAATTGCTGATCGAACTCCCTTCTGAGTAGTAACCTGCAGCGTTTGTTTCGCCTGTTGAAGTCCGATGTTCCATCGCTCGCACAGGTTCTCGCTCGATACTGTCGAATGTCGGTTCTTAGAAACGAATGTACGCGCTGCTGGGACATCGACTTGCGTCGATTTGATCAAGCACTGGTGATTCGCAGCTACCTCCGCCATCGATTTGGAACAGAATACCGACGAAATCTGAGCCAATCCAGGCTCGACATCGCTCGTAAACTCCGCCTCCACAGTTCGTACTGCTGCCAGGCGGACGGTCTGTGGATTCCACTCCCGAGTCGCATGTTAGATGAATGTGAGGACAATGATCCAGTTCCGACTGTGTTGGGGTTGTCGTCTCAATGAAAATAGTTGTACCGCTGATCAATAGTGGGATTGTCACGTCGTCGTGTATAATCGACAGCGGTTCATGTGAGTTGAATGGGTTGTCTGCCACGAGTATGCCCGAATATCGCAATTGATTTGGATTGAGAAGGCTGTTTTGAAGTTTGTCTCCAAACCACAAACCCTCGTTTATTACCAGGATGTATGTCTGACCACTGTCCTGGCACGTCCACGACGTCGCACCGCAGATAATAGGTATGTCTCGTTCTGGTTCATACGAATCCGCGTTATAGGGAGAAACATCGCACGCACGACCTGTAAAGTGTAAAGGGATGAAATTGCTGCCAAGAGCACAAGTGTCAGCGTGTGAGTCAAGTTCGCAACGGGCAAAGGAGGTCCTCGCATTTCGTAAAGTAGATATTTTTCGATTAGTTGGCAGCGTGCGTCTTGCCGACGACTGGTACGCTGCTACCGCGAGTCAATTAGATTTGACCCGTTTCGCATTCTCCCTGCCACCAAAAGCGTTACCGGCCTGATCCGGCTTCTTAGATGCGCTCTCTTCTGATTCGCCGCCGGATTTAACATCCTCAGCCGCCGCTGCCTTTAGCGAACTGATAAGTGCGGTTGTTAACTGTTTTGTCGACATTTCCGCAATACTGCGCTTGGTTCCTCCTTGCTCGCCTTTCCGGTCTCGCTCTTTCCGGATCCTGTCTCTCTCTTCATATGATAGCTTTTCCCACTCTTCTTTGGAGTAATATGTTGTTTTCTGACTCTCGCCTTTTTCCTCCACGGCCGCCGCGCCCACGACCGCCACCACGACCGCGTCCCGCTTCCTCTACCGCGTCCATATCCACGACCGCTGCCGCTTGTACTGGTGGTGTTGGTTGCATTGATTCGCCTCGATAGCTGATAGTCAGGCGTCTGTGATACTTCAGAGTTAAGGTGGTTAGCAGCAACAGTAAATGTAATGCCAGTGGTGTTCAATTGATACCTGAGCTGCGCAACCGCCGCAGCCAGTCCAGAATTCTGAACTTTGGTTAACAACTCATCGACCTTAGCACGCTCCGTCAACGGTTCGTTCTCTTCCTCAAAAATGGTGAACATTCTCTGCAACGAGTCAAGAAATTTGTTAAACGGCAACGCTCGCTCGGACTTGTAATGGAGGGTTGATTGAATTTTCTTAGCATCTGCAATACGACGCGTGGAGTTACCTTCGCCAGCATAGTGGCGCCTGAGAGCGATCATGTCGCGCCTACCGTCTTGATATTTCGCAATGCCTCTGATCCAACTCTCCGTGTTCTCTCCCTGTAGGAAACCGTAGAGTAACTGATGCACTCGCCTGGAATCAGCAAGGTAGTACTGCCCTTCAAGTGGCGCACGATGGATCATACGCTCATTGAACGACGCGTACGTCACTTCTTCATCTGGAGCCTCATTCACACGCACAACATACGATAGTGGGATACCGTTCACTCCAGGGATAACAGACAGATAATTCACAAATGATTTCTCCCACTCAGGCCACTTTCTCTCATCTTTAAACTTCCCAGGGTCGACCGCTTTCGCGTTCGTTGAAACAAGTTCGATGTCCGATTCCCTGATCTGGGAACGGCTCAGCGCCTCAAACAAAATACCTACATCAAAGTCTTCATGATCGGGCACGTCACCCGCTCGATAACAGTCCTGCACCCAGTGCATGACTCCGGTCAGTTTCTTGGTACGCCCGAGTCCAAAGACGATACGCCCTTGTGCCTGGGTACGCTTACTAAACTCTGCCGCCATGTCGCTGATATCCTTCACCGTGAGGTAACGGAAGTCATCGAACATGTTAATGCCTGCCTCCATGATTGCAGCACGCTCAGCTGCAACGTCGAAACCAATGGTCTGCAAGACAAAGTCAACTCCAGCAAGTTCGGCCATGATTGAACTGTATTATAACGCAACGCAAACGCATATCGTTAGGGGATTCCCTCGCTAACGTGAAGTATTGTGTGCAGGTATCATCACAAATGCATGTCTGGGTGGGTGATCAGCCCGCCGTCGACTGCCGCTAACGCAATGTCAGTGGGGGATACCCTCCATTCCGACTCATATCAACGGGCACCGGTACCTGCTGTCGATCGTCATCGACATAACCGGTATTCGCACACGTGACACAAAAGATACGCAAATTCTACCGCTCGCTTTCTCCGGATCGCATACCCATGTTGCCCGCTTGTGCGTATGGGTCTGATAAACTGAAGTAATGTTGCCGAGCGATCCAGGAGACACTACTTACTGTTAAAGCAATAAAAGGATAGATGATAAAGAAAGGTCTTATAAAAGATGTAAGACAACGTCTTCAATCATACGCAATCGCTAACGCTACTTCGCCCTCTAATTCACACATACAAACGGCTAGCACGGTTACTGTGACATACAGTACCCGTAGCAAGCCCGTCAGCTAACCACAGTATTTGCTCAAAACCTCTTCTTTTTTTAATTTGATTGTGAGTCTTGTTCAAGAGGACATGAAAAGGCAAGAAACAAGACTCAGTCGTTTACGATTTACGATATGTCATATAGCCCGCAGCGTGCACAGTTGAATTTAAAATATGGAAGACAAACCTTCTCGCAGGGCACAGCATTTCCGTCGCCATTTTTAGTGAGGGCATCTGTAAATACAGTCGTACCAAAAGAATCGACAAATTGTACGTTGCGCCTAGATCCTAGATAACAGTACCTAGGTATTCTGTGTTCTGGGTTATAAGTATCGGAGATGACGTTAGAGGACCAGCTGGTGCTACGACATGCTGCATGCAAGCACTCTCTCTGGTCTCCATGACAGAGTGCGAAAAGAAGATGCAATAGGTCGTTGGGTACGGTAGTCATTGTCGAAGATCGAGGAGTCGTAAATCACAACGAGGATACTATCGTACATACGAATTACTGATAGTACCTTATTTCTTTCAATATCTCACTATGATATCTGCATCCCTACTGGCAGAGCCTGCCAACTTCGAATTCCAACACGACTGTTCACCTGTTGAATTTAAAACTTCCGGGATTGGGCAACTCCACAAGACTCACAGACAATTTGGCGATAAAACAAGTCAGACATCAAATGCTACCATCCGAAGCTTCCTAGCTAACATGGTACTGGTCGCGGTTGACTCTGAAGTCCATGGGTTGTAGGGCAAGGAGACAAGTAGTAATGAGACAACTAATCGCAGCATGTTAGCTAGAGTAGAAGCTAGTTGATAGCAAGAAGTGATAGTCGTCCCGTGACTGAAAAGAAGTTAATCCAGTCCAGCAACAAGAGTTCTTCCACTGGGTTGCAGCACCTCAGGTGGCAAGGACGTTTGTCGAATGAGCCCCTTCACACCACCTCGTGCTCGAAATTTTGTGGATGTTGCCTCTACAATCAAGGAATCGTTACTGCCCTTACATTCGACCGCTGCCACTGATCGAAGCCTGGAAATCCCCATGGGAGTACTTGTCGTCGCTGTCGTTGTTGATAATGTTGTGCCTCGCGTTAGAAATTTGGAGGACGCTGCCTCATGGATCAAATCGTCTCCGGTGCTTTCGACTGCACGCAGCCATTCGTAAGCCTTTTCATGAGATTCCTTTCGCTTCCTGTTGGCACAGTTTTTGGTATTGATGTTATCATCGCTGTTATTGACTGCTCCAACAGTGCCAGTGTCGGAGGGAATCAATATTTCAGGAAACGGCAAATCTTCCAAAATAACTAGAGGTTTCGAAGAATTGGGTGTGAACTTGAGCACTTGAGTAGCAGACGCGTCATTATCATCTGGTAGATACAGAGACGAGCCTCTCGAGCTCCATGACGCGTCATCTTTACTCAGGTCATCTTCGTCGTCATCGTCGTAGGTAGTTGTAGAGCCGTTTAAGTGATTGGCCATTCGAATGGATGGAATTGAGTATTGACGTTCGTCCAATGGAATGGGATTCAAATCTCTGTGAGTGAAGATACGAGACAATTCCTCTCTTGACAAACTTCCAACGTCAGACAAGTCCTGACGGGATGGTTGATAAGGAGTGATGGAGGATGTCGCTTCATTTGCAGACCCAAACATCTGTTGCTGATAATGATGCCTGGAGTTGAAAGAGAAAAACTGCTGACGGGATGGAAACTGAATAGCCTCCCCAACAACACGACCGTGAATCTCGTCGTCCTCGTCATCCAAGTCATCCCCACCTCCTACCAGTTCAGCCAGATGGCCCATAGATCTGGTGCGATCGGCGATAGGAATCGGGCAAGGCATAGCAGTAGTTCTTCTCTGAAGAGGAGGCCGGGCCGAGGATTCAAAGTTAGACGAGGAAGGGAGAGAAAGTCCACTTTTGTGATCGTCAGGAGAGACTAGGCGTCTGTCGTCCGCGTCCGCGTAGCTTGTTCCCGTGTTCCTTGTAACAGGAGTTAAATCATATGGACGGACTAGTTTCTGCTGCACCAGTGAGGTGGGGGATGAGTTCTCTTTGTGTGATGGTGATATATCCATAAGCGAAGGAGACGATCGATGTTGCATTCCTTGCGAAAATCGAGGCTGAGGGGGTGGTGTCTCACTGCGATGGTTGACACTCATGTCCGAGGGGTTGACTGACAATTGCTGCAAGCGCTCTGTCACGCCACTCGATTCAATCGTTGCTTTCTCCATTGTTACACAAGAAAAGTTGAAGGGAGCGGTATCAGGTTGATGTCCTTTCGAGTGTTCACGGCGTGAAGGGAGAAAGACCTTGGAAGCTTGAAAAACCAAAAAATATAGAGGAACAGGTTGCCAACTGCTTTCGCTTTGGACGATGGTATGTGTGTTTGTGGCGCACTATGACACGAAATAGGTGCAATGTTTTCTACCCTCACCTTGTATCACAAAGAGAGACCGATGAGGACGGCAAGTCATCATTCAGATATACGAGTTCTTATATACTTTTGTGAAAGATACCATACAAGGGATTGGCGTCCTCGCCTGATATTTTACTACACGACCAATTCTCCCTAATCGTGGATGATATGCTCTTTTTAAGGCGGGAAAATATGCTGCATAACGCTACTTTCACTCAAACACAATAGTGCCTGGGAGAACTCTGGAATTCTCACAGCCAATAATTTCGATAGTCTAATGGCGCCACTCGTTGTTGTTAAATACGAAATTAATACTTTACTACGAGTACGAAGTACAGTGTGACGTATGATGTTCGTCCTGGTCGCCCAATCTTTGAACATACACCTTGGGTTCCTTGTCTCTAGCAAGACCGTAAAACTTGAAATGGTCGTGGGAGAGGATGGCTCGTTGGGAGAAACGAGGCAACGGGCAATCATAATATATTTACTCCCAGGAATCAGCAACGCGAAAAGAGCCTTGCCACGAGCGAAGACATTCTTGACGAGCGATGCCACGACCACGACAGGAGGTTCCAGAAATCTGCGTTGCATCACTAAAAATGCACTTCCGGTACTACAGTATTTTTTAGACATAGGGTGTTGATGCGACGTTGTTGTTTAGTACAAGTAGTACGCTATGTATGTACTCTATACATGTACAGTACTATACACTGGTTACCAGCACCCGCGATCCGTGAATTGACACTGCTGTTGTATGATGGATCTACCGGTAGGTTGGAGATTGGAGCTTGGAGGTTGGAGCGGCCGCGTATTTCTTACATAGTACTGTAGTATCATATGATGATGTTTTAACTTTGAACCGCGCTGAAAGCCGTTAAGGTCACCAACTGGCTGGCCTGGTGTCGTGCCTGCATCATGGTTATTGTCAACATTGACAAAAACATCATCCTCATTCACTTCTATCGTTGAATTGTGCTGCTCAATCATGTTGTTACCACTGCAGCAGTGGTGGAATGAACGCATTGCAGGAATGAATAGGGATAACAATGGAACAAAGCCAAAGACCTAGATTTTACATCTGAAAATGAAATCAAGGTTTTTAAAATAAAAACCTAGGAAAACCTAAATTAGAAAAAGCTACCAACTACCAACTACATACGCCAGCCCTGATGGTGTACGGTGTACGGGTACATAACTCAGGGAAAGCAACCGAAGTGGATTTTCCTGTTATCTCTCCACTGCAGGCCTGTAGGAACTTTTCAGTCCACTCACGCGAAATAGCGGATTTTGGGGCAAAAAGCACAGAACATGGAAACCAGGGTTTCCCCCAGGGTTGCCTTTTCTGACGAATTTTCTACGTCACCTTCATGTACAAAAGCAACCCAAATCGTCAAAAAGCAACTCGAATGAATCGGAAGTTGGGGGATTTGGGGGTGTCGTCGGTCGTGGTGTGCGAGCAGCGAGCAGCCTGAACTCCGAAGTACTACAGTACGTTTCTGTAAATACAAGTGATGCTTCTTGTATTTCAGTACTACTGCTAAACTACTCCATACTGAATAACTAGTACTCCAGTATGTAAGTACAGCTCTACACCTACCGGTAGGGTACTCTGAGTACTATATTCTGTATTGCTGTTGAATAAATGAATATTGGAGCACATTAAGTGTACTCAGAGTAAATAGGCATTAGCAACAGCATGGCAAGAAGAAAGCTATGATAAGTTAGTGTCCTTCAGGAACAAAAAAAAATTGTTTTTGGATCATCTTTTGTTGTGGCTGTCATTCCAAATGATCTCATCTCACCCTTGCCAATTGCTACACGTGTGACAGCAAGAATGCAAATGTACTACATTAACAACCACAAGTTGAGTCATGCCTTCACTGAGAGTCAAGTCCATAATCAAGTCAGGAGTACTACTATTAGTGTAATACTTTTCTGCAATGGACTCTTCTGGCTTTGCTCCATTGGGAGGCATATTATACTCACCTTTATTGGCTGTAAGTCCCCACTACTACCTATTCCACCTGGCCTTAAGTTCATCAACCCCACAGCATCTAAGGAAGATCAGAGGTGTCTGAGCACAGGGATGCGCACAATAATATTGTCAATATATTGCAATACACGTTTCTTGCAATACAATATATTGCAATACTCGTTTATGCCAATACAATATATTGGTATTGTGATTCGAACCAATACAATATATTGTATTGTCAGGACAAACCAATACAATATATTGTATTGTCACAACGAACCAATACAATATATTGTATTGTCAGGACGAAGCAATACAATATATTGTTAACAATATATTGCAATACAATATATATTGTGCACATCCCTTGTGATCCTGAGATACAGTTGTATTAGTACAGTGCTGTACTTCGAGTACACCAGTAACACCAAACAGTCGCTGCTTTTGCACGTATCCGTCAGTATTATGCTACTTACAATATATTGTACAATATATTGCAATACTTGTTAACGACAATACAATATATTGGTATTGTAAGATGAACCAATACAATATATTGTATTGTCAGGTCGGACCAATACAATATATTGTATTATCAGATCGAACCAATACAATATATTGTATTGCCAGATCGAACCAATACAATATATTGTTAACAATATATTGCAATATATTATAATACAATATATTGTTGCGCATCCCCTGTCTGAGCATGAAGTAGCTTATTTTGGAAGCAAGTGTGCTGTTGTTGGAAATGTTGGACAACCTTGCACATTAACTGATAGTATTGTTATTGTTATGGTGGATCCAGGTTTCAGAATTGAGTATATTGCAATCATCATCACATCCAATACAATAGTAGCTTGATTGCAATACCTCTGATGAAAAGCAAGAATACAAGATATTGGCATGACGGTTGGACAAACCAATATGCAATATATTGTCAACAACATATTGCAATACATCCCAACACATTGTCCTTTTTACCTTTGGATTTCTACGCCCCACTATTGGAGGTGTACATGTCATTTTGTATGAAGCTACTACTGTACAACATATTTTTGGACATCATAACATTGATAATGTCAGACTGCTTACAATACTACCGGTAGCTACATATTTGTACTGTTAGACTAAGCAATTCTCAGTACAATGTACATGCAATGAAATCCATTGCTGAGTATCACTGCTTGGATTTGTCCATAGCCTCATGACCCTGAGTTCTTCACATGATCATGTGATCTGCCTGGCTGCCTGTGATCCAAAATGGTGCCACAATCTTTACGCTTCCCTTGATCAGAGTGTCTATCTAACCTTTAAACATTGTTTGAAGAATGGCAATGAAGAGGCAAGAGTTGTCTGTGTGGCAAATAAATTCTGAACTCCTGTGATGCTAGAAGTGAGGTTGTTTTGTTGAATAGGAGATTAATTGGTGTACGACTAGTAGTACAGTTCCTTACGAAATGAGTGTACACCGTACTACGTACCCATGTATTAGACTTCTGTAACGCAGTACTACGGAACGACGTGAAATAGCGACAGAGAACACAAAAACATGCGGAGTATGCGGTCCGCATACCCCCATCGTACTGGCAAACGTGATGGTACACAAGTAGTTGTAGCAGCTCGTACAACAACTACATGGCCGTGTATTCGATACTAGCGCTACAGGGTTTCCTTCAGGGTTGCCTAAAAACAGGATACGTGCACAATACTCGAGTACAGTTGTAGTGTAGTGGAATCCTCGTGACCTCGAGTTCTTTATGCCACTATTCATATGCCCCATGCCACGGCTAGAGTAAAGAGTACTTGTACCGGTACCCGGTACTGTAGAACTTGGCTGTGACGTCACATGTCATTCGAATTCTTCCATTTTCCTCACGGACTTGGAGTGCACGCAGTTAGTTGAATAGGACGTACAGTACACACATATCGTACAGTGTATGCATATGAATACGCTTCGAGAACATATGAAACATCCACGGATGCCATTAAGTGCTAGGATAACAGGAACCCCACGTTCGGATTCACGATCGCCCACAGAAGGAAGAGAGGTGAGGAAATACAACAATCCCAGCCAACAAGAGGAAGAAAATGGTGCGCCGATCAAAACGAAAGAGCACAGAGTTGCTGTTACGAGAACATGGTGGACAACTTCGTCGATCAAAAAGAACGGCGACCAAGAAGGACGAGGAACAAGCCATCTATGGCGACGACTTCGGCATCCTTCCGTCAGACTGATCCAGGGTACAGTCGTCTGCGATTCCAGGGAGGTGAGTTTTTGTATTGGAAATTGAAAACAGTATTCCATATTTAGGTTTTGTTTTTACATTTTTGTAGTCAAGTTGAATCGTGTTACGAAGCAACGAACGACAGAACCGAAGGAACTTGATTCACCATGTTCAAACGTCGACATAACTCACACCGTGGCGTTTGCCTTATGATTGCAACAGAGTACCCCTTGGATTTGTATGCGGCTACCCTGTCGGAGGTGGGGAGCTTTACGGAGGCAGTATGTTTATGAAGTCAGCAGCGAACGATACACTGCAAGGTAAAGCGATTCAATCAATAAATGTGAGATGGGGCGAGGATTCGCGCAACTGGTCGGGGCGAGAAACTATTGGAATTCCTGTATGTAAGAAGAAATATGCGCCCTTTTCATTCAAAGTTGAAAGGGATGAAAAGGGGCGCGCAAAAGTGACTGTGGAACGTATGTTTGGGTGTCACTGTCATTCAAACATTCGTAAAAAATTGATTCAAAAACATGGCTGTCGAACTGGATGGGAACCGTTTGGCCAATGGAGCCTCAAAAAGGCAGAAGAGAAGGCGAAGCGACAAACTGAGTTGATTAACGCCGAAGAAGGCCTCACAAGTGACGAAGGATGGTCGAGTGAGGAGGAAGTGGCTAAGGCGTCAAGTATTTGCAACAACGGCAGTTGTGCGTGGAAATCGCGACAGAAGTTTGATGACGTTAAGAAAGAATTGACGGGTGAAGAAAGCAACGCAGATCAAATTTATGAGTTTTACGACAGTCACTCGCGGAAGTAAGCCACACCGTCAAAATGTGATGTGCTCCTTGGAGGACATTAGCTTGATGCATGGTACTCTCATGATATCAAGATTAATGGACCGGCTTAATTTTTCATTCCTGAATGACTTGGTGCTTTGTTTCTTTCGAAACTGATCACCAATGAAAGTGGATGTCAAGTTTGCCGTTCATCCTCCAATAAAGATCGCGAGGACATCGAATTCGACTAAATCTCCCGTGATCTTACCAGAAGGTTATCCAATTGCCCAGAGCGTTTGAGTTAACAAAGATTTCTCCAAGTTCAATGATGGCGTTATAGGCTGTTTGTGAGGAGTTGATGTTTTGACCGTATGAATGCTGCTGCTAATCAATATTTAGCGTAGTACCAAGTTCAATCCAAACTTGTTTACCAATACTGCGGGAACCGCTTCGACAGCGCTGGTCAAATGGAATGTTATTCACAGGTTCTCACAATTAGAAATGTTCCATAGCACAAGACAAATGCTAGTTCCAAGGGGTTGGTGTCGAAGCGGTGTGGAAACCTCTGGCTTAACTGCTTCGGATACCCTCACGAGCGACAAACTCTTGTGGATAATATCGAATATGTGCAAAGATGTTCCGTCGGGTAGCTCTTGTTTTCACATTTTCGCGAACCCCATGTTTTTTGGAGAGGGTGCTGCTTTCAACCATAGGTTTTCACGGTACGAAGACGCAAAAACAGGGTGCGCTTGCTCCCCGACCTAACATGCTCTCGGGATGATTTCCTTGACATTTGTTAGTATGTCACCCTCATATGGAGTCCAGGCACTTGATGGATTGACATTGTCGTACCCTGTTCGCATGGATTCCCCTTTCATCGTTCGTTGATGGTCCCACTAAAAGACCTAGCAAATTTTGATTGCAATCAATCGCACCCGTATGATCATTGCGGCAGCTCGAATACTTCTGAATACCATGTTTCTTATATTTCGGCTCAACATTCTCACTTCTAGATCTAGGTGACCACATTGGAAAGGCGTGATTTGACATGATCACTTGGTTTTGTTATTTTTTCGAAGTTTTTTGTGTGTGCGTTTTCCGTGCACACTGCATGCAGTGTATGTTCACTTTTGACATATACCGCACGACTGTCGACATGTGACATACTCGTAGGCAGGACATTTCAAAACTTGGCGTTCTGATGAGCCGGCCTATGCATACTGCCGCTCGATCTGTCTTGCGTTTTCGCTAACTCTGTTTTTCGGCAAAGCTGTACTGGCGTACTACGAGTGCCATGGAACAAGTGTACGAGTGCTCCGGACACAGTTTGACATACTTCCACGGTACTCCAGTATGACATACTACCGTAGTACTGGACTGTATCCTCGCATCACGAAAGGCGTGAAGTACGTCGCGTTTCGGGTTTCGGGCTGTTGAATACGGCTGATCTTGAAGTAGGGTCTAAACTTTGCACTCTAATCTGACCTCGGAATACCCCAGGTCGGTGCAACGGACCGTACCAGCACTGATAAGTACGCGAATTGTCTCATAGTATCCGTCCCAATGAGCCAAGACACAATTTTCATCTGCGACAATGTTATGCTCGCTTGCAGGCTTTTTGTTATGTGTCATGTTTAACAAAATAGTGGCCGGTGGCCAAATGCCAAGGGTTTCTTTGCACAATTGCACTTCCCAGATACGATATAGTAATGATGGACTGTGGCAACCCAAACATTATGTAACTTACGAGCTCAATGCTCTTCTCGCGCGTGCCTGTCGTTGGGAAACTTCATGAACACCGAGCGTGATGAGCCGTCGAAGTGGAGAGATGTTGCGAACAATCTCTACGATGGTCAAACGAGTCACGGCAAAATGCTCAAGAGTCAGGACAAGGTGACCGATCATTAAATCGAAATGACTCTCGGCAAATCCCAAGGTAAAGATACCCTCGAGATGTTGAAACACTTCCATATCCATATTGGTCGTATCTGAAGGTAGACCGTGCTTAAGAATTATTGTGAAGAACTCGATTAGGTAATCTTTGGCAGATTCGAAGTTTATGCCGCCAAGAAAGTACGAAAGGTTGCTGTCGTCGACCATGCGAGCAAAGGCAACATCAATGATTGATTCAAGGGCTCTCTCTCCTCCTATCATGTCATACAGGCACAAAGTAGCCCTCAAGTGTTCACTGCATTTTGGTTGGTCGAAGTTCATATTCTTAATGTACGCAGTGAAAATAATGAAAGAGAAATTATGAGATTTGCTGGCCCTTGTTCCATGCTTTGTTTCACACATAAGTTTCTCTGAGCTCACTTCGAATCACGCCTTCCTTGCATAGAGTTTGGGCTTCTGAAAGCCTGCCGGAGGCAGTGTCATATTGTATTTCTTTGGTCACGATGTTGCACAGAATTGGCACTTGAAGTTCAAAATACCAGGTACGACATCGGTCAGTTGCATAAAATCACATATTACTTAGGATTCACCACGACTGATTAAGTGCTTATGTTTTATGTCTGATGTCGATTGGTGATTCCGAGCAGTCATGACAATGTCATAGCTCCAACGACGTACCAAACCCACCCATACACTTAACACTTAACTATGAACGAGTCCGAACATTCAAATGAATTCACGGACCTGTATGCATACAAGAAAGGAAAACTTTGTCAAGCACTGGAGTAATTATTCGGTCGTCACTGCAGAAAGTCATCGTCCAAGACCAAAAGCGGCACAATCCACAATCCATCCGTCGGATCGTCAACGTCAGCATATACTCGATACTCGATACTCAATCAAAACAACGCTAACTAACCTAACTTCCGCACGAGACCTCTCTCCGCTTCCCCGGTGGTTTTGGAGCATTCACTCGAAGCGAGAGGCGCGCGCAAGCGAAGCCTCAAGCAGGGGTCGCACGAACAAAACAACATAACAAGTTATTCCTCCTTTCCATAGATACATCTCCATTAGTGTGCGCCGAATGTGCGCTCGATGATGATATGAGGTCCTCACAAAGGCGGCACAAGCCTAACAAGATCTTGAGTAAATGACCGCTGATAGGATGGATGAAAGTTGAACATGATATCGATGACGATTGATACTACTGACAGTCGAAGTAATATACACTTTTGAGACATTGGCACATAGTAGGTTTAAGTTAAAAACTCAGGAGGGTAGACATACAACGCAACATGCGCATTTCATAGGATAGCGAAGTTGAGTTCAAGCTCCATTATTTCGATTCGTAAGACCCCCACATCTACCGTACTTTCATGTGTACTTGAGTCCCAGCCGGATGCAAATCGAGTAATGCATCGGTATCGCTCGCCTGCATAGTATGCACCCATGAGTTACTTTTGACTGTTGAGATGTGATGCTCGGAACTCGGAATAGACTCAGTCCATTCTACTGTTACAGTGACCGGCGAACAAGTATCATGTCATTGTGTTCCACAGTCTTCGGAAAACGCGAGGCTACTCATGCCGGTAGATTACCCGTTGTTTGTATATATAGAACTATCCATCATGAATATTATTCAATGATGGCAATCTTTGCATTTGAGTGGTACGAGTAGTGATGCGGTGTTTGGTGATGCTTGAATTTTCAGCTTTTCAGTGGTTGCATCACAGCCTTCGGATTTGCTAACAGATTCGGGAGACGGAACAGCTGCACTCCATCATTGATCTCCAACTGCGGGGTTCTCATAAGTCAACTGAAGCTCCACACTCGGCAGTCTCTGCAACAGCTACAGTACACTCCTGTCGATTCCCCGATAACTGAGAGGTTTGGACACTGCCAACTCAACGTTATCATGAAAACGTGCATCCTCGCACTTGAGCTTTTCGGGATAGCGATCAATGCGGCATCTTCGTTTCAACCAGTTCATGTCTTGCCAAGACATCATTTCGTTCCTCCTGTTGCCCAGCGAGGAAGACCGCTTCATGTTCACGAGCTGACGCAACTGCTTGCCTTCGACTTTGGAGATGGTGTGGTTTCGGCAGCGGCGACTGTTGGCGCCGTGATTGCCGCATCAATTGTGTCCAGGGAAATCGCTGCAGCGACTCGAAAAGACGATCCTGTCTTGGAACCCAACAACAAGCATTTTCTTCCGGTTCCACCCAAGGAAACGCCGTCTTTTAAGCTTTTGGATGTTATTGATGTGAAGGAAGAAGTCAGGACAATAACCGCTCCGATTGTTGAAGAGGAAGCTCCAATGCCTTCTGCCGAGGTAACTGTATTGGAACCAGTTATAGAGCAAGTGGTCGTAGAACCTGAGAGGAGCATTGTCGGTGTCCCTTATGTTTCTGACTCTCTGATTGACAATGTGCATGATTACTTGGAGGCGGTCGACGAGACGGAAGGGTTAATTGTTGATCCTCTCGTTTTGAACGACTACGAAATGGATCCCGTACTAGACAACCCGCTACTCTATGAAGGAGGCTACTACGAAGATGAAGAAGAAGAGCTGTTCGGTGTTTATGAACGTGTCGCGATTGACGAGAAGGACACCATTGAAGAAGAAGAAGAGTTTGGCACATTTGGCGTTCCGGTAAATGAGTTCACCACGTTCACGGATGTCGCATTCGAGGACGCAAACGACGAAATCTTCAGCACCTTCGACCCCAACAGACCACTTGGGACTTCTTCCGAGACTTCTCAGAAAGTTAAGCGGCCCATTTCATATCTAGAGACCTTGGCTGCCAACACTATGAGTGTGGACGCGACACCTGATCCAACGTATCTCGAAGGTTTGTCAAAACCGAACGTTCGGGAGGAGCCACCAATCGACCAAGATTCCATCGCTGGTGTCCCCTACGTTTCGGATTCGCTTGTGGACGCCGTGGAAGACGGCTTGATTATTGTCGACAGCGAGGAGCGCTTGACTGTGGATCCGCTGGCCTTGTCGAGGATGAACGAAGGAGACTCCTTCGTGGAGCTCTACGAGAAAGCCGAGCCAATCGTTGCACAGTATGACAACAGCCCTTTCCCGGAGGAGGCACAGATTCAATTTGAGGTAGATAGATCAGAGGCAGATGTGCCGGCTGTCGCAGCCATTGTTTCAGGTGATGTAGTTGGAGACGCCACTACCGCTCCGGGATCCGTTCCTGGTGGATTCTCCGTTGAGGACACAGTTGACAAATCTGAAGCAGTATCTGTTTTCCCTGACCAAGGGCAACTGCAAGCCCAACTTCCAACAGACACTAAGCCTAACAGCACCAATGGCATCATGCAGTCGACGAAGGTCGCTGACATCCTATCTTTGCAGGAAGGTGATGGTATGGTCGATGCTAAAGAAGCCGTCGAAGGGGAGATTCCACGACAACAACTTAAATTGTCAAAGTCATCACCGTCGCAAAATCCATCATTGCAGCGAGGGCAGGTCAAGGATCCCAAAATGGACGCCGTTAGAAAACACCTGCAGGAAAAGGCGATCAACATGACCAACGCGCTTCTTCAGAAGTCAGAACAACAATCTCAAGTTATTCAGAGGACCGCTAGAGATTTCGAGGAAGCAACCGAGCGCGAAGAAATTATGTCCTCGCAGGTAACTGAACAAGTTCTCATCCTGGAAAAGGAAGTTGACAAGCAAAAAACGAAACCCTTGCTCAATCTCGAGAAAGGCCCCGGCAAGCCAACATCATCTAACAAAACCGTATTTAGCCTTGACAAGGCAAGCGTGAGCCAAACGACGAGGAAAGGCGGCGTCCTTCGCATTCTTCGCCAGAAGAAATTTGTGTTTGCAGTAGCTGCCATGGCTGTCGTCGTTGCACGCCGCGTAATCTTGTCGATTGTCGGTCGCGGAATGCTATAAATAGAGTTTATAGATGGATTGCTACCTTAGCAACGGTGCATACCGCGGTTGGCTCTCGAGTGTTTGCTATGCTCTCCTCTATCCCGGATTCAGACGATAGTGGGCGCAAGCTCTCCACGCGTTTCAAACTCAAAGAATATTGCGGGCTCTCAATGACTGGTAGTTGGAAGTTG